>RQIL01027665.1:0-18515 GCA_003951145.1 Jimgerdemannia lactiflua | reverse complement strand
ACAAAAAAAAAAAAACAATAATTAAAGCAGTAGAGAGTGTGTAAGATAAAAATAATAAAAAATTAATTGTGAGTTATATTTTAGCTTAATTATTGCAATTATCTTATATGATAATTAAAAGTTTGATAGAATCTTAAGCCTGATGTCTGAATGATATCAAATGTTCACTTTGTCTAGTTTTATTATAGCATGCTTTATATTATTATATCAGATATTATAAGGTATATATTCAGTTGACTGGAGCAATAGTATGAGGATCCTTGGATATAAATAGTTCAATACACATTCTTGAAGCTCTTCTATTTAAGTAGTTTATATAGTAATAGTCACATAAACTGATATAAATAGTGATGTTTATCAAATATTAGATTTCATCATTTTATATATTTAGATAAAGAAGTGAGATAGTAGATAATATTACTTATTGATTAATCTGAAAGATGTCAGATCTCCATAGTGATAGTAGTAATTTGAATATGACTTATATAAGTACATTCTGGGCTATTATTATTCATGAGCTTTTAACTATATTATACTGCTGATTACTATATAGAAAAAGAAGATAAATTGACAAAAAGGTTTTTTATAGATCATTTAAATTCTAATTTGGAGGCCTACTAGATTATAAGGACAAGATAGTTAGTAGATTACTATAATATATATGAGTGGGAAAAAAGGCAAATTCTGATAGAAGAATGTGTCCTCAACCTTAGAGAAAATTGGATTATTGTAAGACCTGTTAATGAATTTGAATATGTATAATATCAATTTACTATAGAGAATATAACCTTAATATATTTATTTCTGCCAATACTAATAAGCTAGCTGAAATTATTGCTCAATATCAAATATATATACATATACAAAAACTCTCTTTATTCATCAATCAAATACTCTACTCACTTAAAGATATATATACTTTTTTTGATATTCCAACTATGGATCAAAGATCTACTTGATCTGGCCAATTAGTCTCTTTATATATCTTGTACATTAATTCAGTCTGGTTTTATGGCAAAACAAATCAGAGGTAATAAGCTTAAAAATACTTATGTATTATAGTTTTTATTACTACTATAGAGCTATTAGATACTACAACCTTAATGATCACTCAGTTGATAGTCATATTATATACTCAATAAGATTCACAAATGAGAAAATAATTCATGAAAACCATTCCACCCAACTTATTTATAATCTACTATTAATCATCTACCTCCCACATAATTCAAATAGTTTCTAGTATTTCATATCCATCTCCTCTATCTTTCAGTTATTGGCCCACAGGATTGGAGATGGTCCAGAGTATATGCTGGAAGATTTAGTAGATTCTCTTGGCCAATTACTGCTCATACTTATTTATATATATGGTATCTGTAATTTCTTGAGAGCTGGCTTCTAAGAATTCTTAATAGAGATGATGTCTTATCTCATATTCTTATCATATCTAAAGACATTCTATAGCAGTAGAGATTCTTGTCTCCATTTCATAACAGTTGTATATTTAGTAGTAAGGGTCTCTTATATAAAGGTTTAGACTTGGAATCTTTTTTATACATATCCTTATAGCTCTCTTAATATCATTGAATATCTATTGTGATATACTCAATCAACAATATAGAGTATAAGTGACTACTAGATCAGATGACATATGGCATGACAATTAAGTGAACAATCTAATATATCAAGTGACTATCCCGAAAGGAGCAAGGATAATCCAAGCTGAAATGAAGGAACTCATTACTTAAAGAATCCAATACTCAGCCTTGGAATCAGCACCAAAGAACAAAGAACTTCTCTACAATGTCTCCTACTCACTACTCCAACCAGACCTCCTGCCACTCTACCCCTTGACCTAGCCTAAAGACTCTAGTCTTCGAAGCTATCAAAAAGGCTATTTGGTGCCCTGATATCTCTAAACATCTGAACTTCTATACTGAGGATCTTGGGCACTTTATCAATTACTGGTACATAATGACCCAATAGCTCAAAGATACTACCAAATGGATGACCTTCTGGCATGACTATGAAATCAGATACTGTCTTCACAATAAAATCCAAGAAGACAACTGAGAAGATCTCATTACTGAATTGTTAACCACCAGCCACCTGATCAAGAGGGCTCTTCATATCTACTAGATATTCTGCCACATCCCTTGGGCTATAGTACATTTGCAAGGAGTAATCATGGGAAACCTTATCTGCCTAATAGCCAAGAAAGCCAATTGGATAGAAGCTGAAGTAGCCAACTATATTGGAAGTAACCGCATCACTGTGGAAAGCCAACAAACCAAACCCACTCTGCCAGGTTTCCATACTACACCTCTCTAAGACAATTACTAAGGTCACCTCATGAGCCTTATAGAGATATTTGAAGGACCACCCATTACTATTGAAGTACCTGCTGGAGCTACCCCAACTACCCACCATCCTGTTAGTCTTAATTCACACTATATCATTTGGGAGCTGAATCAAGAAGAAGCTCAAGAAGTCTCTATCTTTGAAGAGGAGACCCAAGAACTCCAAGACCCTACTCCTGAAGCAGCCCCCTCTGATACTGAAGCTGACAAGTCCTCAGAAGAAGAAGAAGAAGAGAACAGAGAGTTTATCAGTCCTCTGTCTGCATCCAAGCTATTCAAGGATTGGAAAATGTTGTCAATGATTGGCCACTATTCTACCCCCTCACCTCTTGGTCAGCACTTCTCCCTTTCGAGGAATGGAATGATGAAGTCACACAAGATGATTTGTTTGCTACTGACAAGGGGTACTATACCATCTAAAGCTGATAAATGCTCTTATATCATTTTCAGTAATACTCAGCACATGTCTGTTTTCAGTATTACTTAGTATACATCTGTTTTCAGCAATGCTCAGCACACATCCATTTTCAGCAATGCTCAGCACATGTCTGTTTTCAGTAATGCTTAGCACACATCTGTTTTCAGTAGTAAACATTTGTCACATCCAGTAACAATAGCATACTTAGCTATGTAACATAACAACCACACTATAGTTAGCCACAGATAGTGACTGAATGCTTAATATGAGTGAGCCAGTGAACTTATATAAAATATCTCTAAAGAATGAATGAATAAAGACCTCAGTCAATTGGCTTTTATCTGAATGATATTGAGAAGTCTAGTGTAAGATAAACCAACTTAAGTTTTTGAGAAACTTTGAGAAAGACTCTAAGAGCTAAGGATAACTCTTGTTCAAGACTACTACCGAGTTAAGAAAATCAACTACTATGAGTATTCAAGTATAAGGACTGCTGAGTTAAAGGAAACCAACCTCCCTACTTAATTTAAGACTGCTGCCAGGAAAGCCACCAGGAAAACCACTGTCAAGTTAAAGGAACAACTGCTGTTACAATATAGAAACTGTCAAGAAAGCTGTCTAGAAATTGTCACCAAGATCTTATTAAACTGCCATACATTCAGACTGACTGCACATTCAAACCGCATTTGAACTACATTTCAGATCCAAGACCCATATATTCAAGTAATAAGACCCTGGACCCCACATAGTATACTTAGAAGAGTTAGCACAAGACTGCCATTTCATTTCAATGTCATCAAGTTAACAAGTCAGATGGATGAGTAAGCCATCGATCTCCATTTTTTTTACCCATATGGCACCATGAAGAGAATTACTAACTAACTGACCATCATGCATGCTAATTGATCTACATATCGAGCCATCACTATCAACCATCAACCTTCAACTTTGATAACATTTCTAATGACCTGATCATGTGACTATCTACTTGGAGATCTCTTTTTTTACCTTAATATACATATTGCACACTTCACCAAGTGGTACATTAAGCCATGCTTGAAGCATATAGTTATACAAAATATATGCTATATTTTGGAAGGCTCAACTGGAAACTGTTTTCTAAAAGACTTGACCTTTTGGCTCAAGAACTCAGCAGCTATCTATATTGGAGACTCCAGGAGAACCTAGCCATCAACAAGTTCAGAGACAGCCCTCTTCAGTAGAAAAGAAGGCTCACACCATTGTCAGGATAGCAGCCAGAACCCTTTTCAGAAGTAGTAGCCAGAAAACCAAATCAGAGAACAGAAGTGACCCAGATTATGATTTGATCTCAAAAGAAAGAAGACAATTCAGAGGAGAACCAGAACCCCTTCAGCTTCAAAATCTAGAAGAAGACCTTCCTAAAGAATATCAGACCCAAATCTATAGGAAGAACTCTGACCAGAGTAACTACATCACTACAGCCATCAATTGAGCCACTCATCTAGACCAAGTTTACTTTGAAACATCTGAAAGAGAAGATAACTACCATCCATATAACCTAGAAGATGAGTTCAACCTATATCATCATATCAATAGCAACCCAGACTTCTGAAAAGGTGAGCAGGACTTCATTACTTCACAGTAGCAAGGGGCAGACAAGTTCAATACCAGTTATATTAGCCCTCTTGTACCTTCAATTACCCAAGTCTCTGCATCTTGGTCTCTTACTCCCCACTACTATCTTCAAGAAACCAGATCTTCTATACTACTGAGATACTGTCCTCTACCAGTACTCCCTGTACATTGAGCACCTTTACCATCTTCTTCTCCACAAGGACCTTCAAGGAATACTACTCCCAAACCAGACTCAGACTATGAAGATAGTGAAGATGTGTCAGACATGAGTTATCTTCAGAAGTTTCATAGTGTTGTGAATTTAATTGGATAATTGAATATTCTCAGTGGAAGGAAGGAGAGAGAAGAGCGATTGTTTATTGATCCAAGTAAGTCGCGTTTTTACGCGTCAAGATTGATAACGTCGAGTCACATGTCATGTACTTTACATCTCAAGTTGTAATGATAAGAGAATAGAAATTCAACACATAGAGCAGATAGCAAAGACATTAAGGAGTTCATTGGAGAAATCAAGATGCAAGCAGCTGCCTAGCAATGGAATGCCCAAAGACAACTCAGAATTATTAAGTCACTCTTGAGAGGCCTAGCTCTACAGTGATATAATCAAGCCAAGGTCATTGGAGGAGATATTTATAGATAAAAACATAATGACTACCTTCAGAATGCAGACTACCCTCAAAGATGTACTATTTATAAGAACTGGCTCTACATGCAGTTCAATGGTCTTGAGCATCAACAAGAAGTACAGGAGGCCTTAACCTACATGACCCAGGTACCCAATGAAACCCCAAAGAGTTTCTATTATTAGATTCAAGCTCAAATGATCAAGATAAACCTCTAGCCCACAGTTCAACTGGCACTGATATCTACCACCTTCCTCAATAGTCTATACCCAGAGCTCAGAAGGCAAGTCATCAGGATGGGTTATCAGAGTATCAAGCAATAAGTTGTAGGAGTACAAGGATGTTGGGAAGCAGATTACAGACCAGCCGAGCAAGAGCACTGTGAACCAGCTAGAGCCGAACCTCCAAGACCTTGAGGAACCACTATGGTAGAACAGGAGAATGCATTCCTTAGGGCCCAGTTGGCCAATTATGAGAACAGGCCCCCACCTTTGACTCAAGCCCAATTCAGTCAACAACCACAGCAACAGCAGTAGTCACCAAGAGTTCAGGAAGACCCAATGATCATGCTCACCAAACAGATGAAGGACTTAGCCATTGTGGTAGCACAGCTGAAGAATCAAGATGGAAGACAACAAGATTACTATCATGATAACATACCAGACTACTGACAACAGGACAATAGGAGTTCTTCTCAGGTACCCTCAGCTGCAACTGTAGGCTCAGCTGCACCAGGTCTCCATGCCCCTACCTGTTTCTACTATAGAAATCAAGGCTACATCCAAAGGAACTGCCCAAGGAAACAAGCTACCCAGACTAATGACAGAAATGTCAACCTCATTCAGAAAGATGAAGAGACTTGAGAAATGGAAGAAGAAGTAGCCTAGCTCTATAGTCAAAATGATATCTATCTATATTATAAAGCCTTTCCATCCAAGGTGACTTGAGATGCTATACCAGCTCAGACCAGAGGATGAGAAAGACCACCAAGGACCCCACTACTACTGCCAGTAACCGTAACCACAGGCAAGCACTCAAGATATAGCCACTCCTCCTCGGATACTCCACAGAAAAGTGACAAGCAAGTCAGAAGAGACACCCCTGAGCCTAAAGCCAGACCATCAAGAGTATCCAGAACTACCTCCTTGCCTGACCTCAAAGAAGATGAACATATGAGCATGGAGTTCTCAGCAGATAAAATGCCTTCTAGGAATGAGAAACCTTGCCCCCAAAGAATCAAACATCAAAGGAGCAGCAAATCTCATGTAGCAGCCTCTCTTTGGAACCAGATCTGTCAACAGAATACAGGTCTCACCATCAAGCAAGTTCTCAAGAATGCTCCAGAAGTTAGGCGAAAATTTCTGAAGAAAGCTAAGAAAGATACCAAGAGACTTCCTGTCCAAGGACTACATACACAAGAACCCAGTACTATCTATGCAGTACACGAAAATCAGTGATAAAAATGCCAATCCACAAGACTTGTAAGCAGAAAGATGCATGAAGAAAGTACCTGAATTTTTATCAACACTGGAGCAGCAGTCTGCATTATCACCCAAAGGATGCTGGAGAAAATCAGTTGGGGAATTGATGAAGAAACTAAAGCAAGAGTCATCATGGCAGATGGATAAGCATCTACCCCTCTTAGAATTGTGCATGATATTCCCATTCAAGTAGAGAAAGCCTGCCTCAATATACCTCAAGCTGTTATAAGCCCTGCAACCTCTTATGATCTGATCTTGGGAACAGATTGAATGCACTGAGTCGGAGCTAATATGGATATCAGAAAACAGCTCCTAGTCTTCACCATTCATGGACAAAAGCACAAGGTACCCATTGAGTCAAGAGCATCATTAAGAAAAGCAAGTCAGGCCCCCAAGACCAAATGGCAAAGACATGGCAACATACTAACCACTACTGAGGGTGAAGATGAAAGTGAGGCCAACTTTCAGCAAGAATTAGGAAGTGACTTTGATGCCCCCGGAGACCAAGATAGTAAGCCAGAAGAACCCTTTATTAGAGTCATTGACATTGAAGGTCTAGCAGCAAGTATCAATAGAGCCAACAATGAAAGAGCAGCACTTGACTTTGCAGAACCATCTACACAACCACTACCCCCACTGATAGAAAACTGGATATCACAAGCCTTCTACCTAGATATGTACAAGCACTTTAATCACTTCTATTTACCAAGAGATGACTGCAACACCTGCCAAGTCCTGGATCTTAGGAAGATACCAATGCCAACAATTATTAATAAAGATGAAATGAAAAAGACACCAGTCCACAACTAAGCTCAGCCCCCAACCCCAAAGTCCTTTAAGAAGACTTACCAGGAACAGCAAAAGGTCCTCTCTCACCAACCCATGGAGACCCTCACCATTGAAAGAGATAGTAACAGTTCTTACACCATCACCCAAGCCCTTCAAGTCACTCTGCCCACCTATGACAAATACCAAAAGAGGTATCCCACTAGCAAGAAAGTCAAGAAGCAAAATGAAGGTTTTGTTAAGAAGAGACATTGTGATTGTGGGAAGACCTTCACCTGCTGCTGGTGTGAACATCGAAGTATTCATCTTAGCAAGGATGTCCATAGAAGCCAAGTTAAGAGGATGGACCCTACCTTACAAGAACCTCAAATATATTGGGCCTGTCAGAAGTACAAGGAGATCAATCACAAAGGGAAATGCAAGGCCAAGGACAAGACTACTATTTGGGACCTACCTTTGAAAGTCCTCACTATCATCTACTAGTATTGCTGCTCATATTAAGGAAAAGAAGGAATCAATCTTGTCTTTACTCTTATGGACGCTCTGGACCCCCTCAGAAGAACTGGATTCAATTACACAAGAAACCTGAAGACAGGAGCACATTGGCCCTTTTTCAAGCCAGAACGAATGGAGTTTTCACCTATGATTGCAGCCGCTGGAGAGCCATTTCTCAAGATGCAGCCAGTTGTCCAAGTTAAGTTGCTTTCACCCTAGGCACAGCCACCCCTTGCGCAAATAAAAGGATCAGTTGGATATAACCTATGTCTTCCTTACCAGTCAATGATCTGACCTAGAAGCACCAGGACCTTTGACCTGCAAATTACACTCACTATACCACCAAGACTCTATGGCCAACTAGCATCAAGGTCATTATTAGTAGCTGAAGAAATCACTATCAAAGGAGGAGTCATCAACCAAGACTACCAAGGTCTCCTAAAGGTCATTATTTGTAACCACAGAAGGCACCACCAATACTTCAACCCCCTGAAGACTATCTGCCAAATCCTCTTCATCAAGACTTCACAGCCTACCATTCAAGAGGTAAAGCAGCTGGACAGTACCAAGAGAGGACAAGAAGGCTTTGGAAGCACTGACAGAGACCACCAGGCACTACTTATTGAAGTCTATATAGCAAGAGTCACCCAGTTTAGACAAATGAGACCCCACATCTGCCACCCCATTTAAGCAAAAGAAGACATCATCTTGCAGTCTTATCAGCAATGAGATCTTGATGTGCACCTCTCTGTGGAAGCTGGTAACTTGATATTCGAACCATCGATAGAGCTTTGAGAGAAGTATCACCTGCTCTTGGCTGAAGAACAAATTTATGACCAGATGTCACCAATCCATATCCCTATCAGAAATATGGGCTTTGAGGTGATCACTATTCCCAAAGAAACAATACTGGGATATTTTGAACCACTGATAGACACCTATGAGAAAGAAGTCTATGAGTTTTTGGAAAACAGCAAGCTCTCTCCAGTGAGACTGACAGTACCAGGAAGAAAGACTCAGTAAGTTCAGCAATCAAAGCTGTCAACATCAAGGCAACTCTAACCAAGGATCAGCAACAACTGATATAGGAGTTGATAGAAGAATATAAGGATATATTTACCACCACATACAATAACTTCCCACCATACCAATATGGAGAGCACCCTATACATACTGGAGATGCAAAACCAATCCAACAATGCCCCTACTGAATGCCACACCACCTGATTGAATTTGAACAACAACATATAGATGAAATGTTAAGAAACAGAGTTATTAGACCCTCATCAAGCCCCTGGATCTCACCAGCAATTATTATATCAAAGAAAGAAGGATGGAGATTAGTCATAGACTTTAAAAAACTCAACAAGGTCACCACAGAAGATGCCTACCCACTGCCAAGAATCAATGACCTCCTCAATGCCCTCAGAAAAGCCAAGTACATGACCACCACTAATCAGTTCCAAGGATTTCAAGTAATCCCCATTGCCAAGAAAGATATCTGCAAGACAGCCTTTATTACTAGACAAGGACAGTATGAATACCTTCAAACACTATTTGGACTCTGCAATGCACCAGCCTCATTCCAATAAATGATGAACTATGTCTATTAGGATCTCATTGGAAGAAATGTGCTAGTCTATATAAATGATGTAATTATCTATTCTGAGACATTTGAGCAGCATCTACAAGATCTCTATAAAGTATTCAATACCATCTAAAGCTCAGGACTCAGACTTAATGCCAAGAAGTGCTTCTTTGGAAAATACCAAGTTGAATATCTGGGATATGTTGTCTTAGCTCAAGGCACACATGCTGACCCCCATAAGGTAGAAAAGGTCAAGAACTATCTGACTCCTACCTCAGCAAAGGAGACCCTATCTTTTCTCATATTAGCATCCTACTATCAGTGATTTATCTCAAGATTCTCAGACAAGGCAGCACCTCTCCAAGACATCTCCAAGAAGGACCAACCATTCTACTGGAAGGAAGACCAGCAAAAGTCTTTTAATCTACTCAAGAAGGCCCTCGCCAAAGCTCCAGTCCTGGTGCAACCAGATTTTAACAAACTCTTCATCCTGGCAACTGATGCCTCAGCCCTAGGACTTAGATCAATTCTATCACAGCAAGATGACCACAAGAGAGAGCATGATATTGAATATGCTAGCAAGGCTACAAATGAATCACAGGCAAACTATGGAGCTATTAAGTTGGAATGCCTAGCAGTAGTATGGACAGTAGATCATTTCCACCACTATCTCTTGGAAAAGAGATTTGCCCTCATCACAGACCATCAAGCTCTACAATGGTTGTTCAAGAAGCTAGAGCCCTCAGGAATCTTTATAAGATGGATCATGTTCTTATAAGAATACCAGTTCACCATTATCTATAAGAAAGGTGTCAGGAATTCCAATGTCAATACTCTGTCAAGAATCCCCCAAACTCAACAAGAAGAAAAGGAGCCCTCATGAGAGAAGACTGCTTTCTGCTTGCCCAAATGAACCAAGATCTATGCCTTGCCCTCACTTGGAGCCTACACCATAGGAGTTTCAAGAAAGAAACTCAGCCTGCCTATAAGTTGTTCATCCAAAAGAACCTCAAGAAATTTCAAGAAAGTGATAGTGAACTTTGGAGAGTGGAAGGAGATCGATATACTCAAGTTCTAAGGGAAGACAAAGTACCAAAAATATTGATAACAAATTATGACCAGAATATACATTGAGGAATTGGAGCCACTATTGCAAGGATCAAGAAGCAATACTAGTGGCCTAAGATGAGAAAACAAATTTCAATATATATTCAACAATGTGACATCTGCCAAAGATACCAATAGAAACCTACTGACAGAGCACCATTAATGCCAATCACAGTACCAGCTGGAGTCTTTCAAAGACTGGAAATAGACATCATTGGACCCCTACCAATAACTAGCTAAGGAAGGTGCTATATCCTCACTATTGAAGACCATCTGATGAAATGGCCAGAAGTCTTTGCCATTGAGACTGCTGATGCCCAGACAATTATCAGAATCCTGTATGATGAAGTCTTCAGCCACCATGGTGTCCCCAAGGAAATCATCACAGATCAAGGCCATGAGTTTATCAATAAAGCCTTGAAGACCTTCACTAGTAACTTCAAAATCAAGCTATAACCAATGATGGCCTACCATCCTCAGGCAAATGGACTTACAGAACAAATGAACCAGACCATCTCAGTAGGACCAGAGATCAACTAAACTGGAATATCTACCTGCCAGCAATCTTATTCAGCATCTGTACCTCCAAGGCCACTGCAACTCAGCAGACCCCTTTCTATCTAGTATATGACCAAGAAGCTCAAAACCCTGAGGAACCAATCTAGCTGGATTTGACAAAATGAGTTATAGAAGAAAATCACCCAGTTACATAAAGTATATTAGCAAGCATGAGAATTCATTGTCCAAGCCCAGGAATGACAAAAGAAGTACTATGACTACAAGGCTGATTTTGAGCCCCTGCATATCAGATAACAAGTTCTAATATACCACACCATCATAGAAGGAAACTGGAGTGCTAAGCTTGAGCCGAAATGGGAAGGACCATATCTCATTCACTAAGCCTTCATGAATCACACCTACCAACTCAAGACTATAGATAGAGTTTTACTCAAGACTAAGATACACTGCAACTGTATCAGACCCTACTACCTGGTAGAGACAAAATGCATTACCCAATCCCTGTATTGATTTCCTTGAATTGTCGACAATATATGGCAATAACTAGTACCTTAAGTATTGGAAGTTTACCTTGGGACCCCAGAACCAGTAGGATATCTAGTGGACTAAAGAACACTGAAATGAAGCTACTAGCTAGGTTTGAATCTCTCCTGGATAGTTAGTCCAGTAATAGGCCCTCTGCCCTATATGAGGATGGCCAGTCCCTGCCAATGTACCAATGAACTCTTTCTGAAGAAATTCAAGACTCCACAACCCCTGTATTACCCTCACTGCTGAGGATGGCTCTAATTTGGCAAGGGGCAGATGTGACATACTCAATTGACAATACAGAGTATAAGTGACTGCTAAGATCAGATAATATATGGCATGACAATCAAGTGAATAACCTAATATATCAAGTGACCATCCTGAAAGGAGCAAGGATAATCTGAGCTTAAATAAAGGAACTCATCACTTAAAGAACCCAGTACCCAGCCTTGGAATCAGTACCAAAGAACAAAGAACCCCTCTACAATGCCTCCTACTTGCTGCTCTAACCAGACCTCCTGCTGCTCTACCCCTTTATCTAGCCTAAAGACTCTAGTCTTCAAAGCTATCAAGAAGGCTATTTGGTGCCCTGATACCTTTGAACATCTGAACTTCTACACTAAGGATCTTGGGCACTTCATCAACTACTAGTATATAATGACCCAACAGCTCAAAGATACTGCTGAATGGATGACTCTCTAGTATGACTATGAAATCAGACACCACCTTTGCAATGAAACCCAAGAAGATGACTGAGAAGACCTCATTACCAAATTGTTAACCACTAGCCACCTAATCAAGAGGGCTCTCTATGTCCACCAGATATTCTATCATATCTCTTGGGCTATAGCACATTTGTAAGGAGTAACCATGGGAAACCTTGTCCGCCTAACAGCTGAGGAAGTCAATTGGATAGAAGCTGAAGTAGCCAATCATATTGGAAGCAATCATGTCACTATGGGAAGCCAACAAACTGAACCCACTCTGCCAGATTTCCACACTACACCCCTCCAAGATAATCACCAAGGTCACTTCATGAGCCTTATAGAGATATTTGAAGGACCACCCATTACTATTGAAGCACCTGCTGGAGCTACCCCAACTACCCACCATCCTGTCAGCTTAATTTGCACCATATTATTTGGGAGTCAAATCAAGAAGAAGCTTAAGGAGTCCCTGTCTTTGAAGAGGAGATCCAAGAACTCCAAGACCCTGCTCCTGAAGCAGCCCCCTCTGATACTGAAGCTGATGAGTCCTCAGAAGAAGAAGAAGAAGAGCAACAGAGAGTTTATCAGTCCTCTGTCCATATCCAAGCTATTTAAGGATTGGAGAATATTGTCAAAGATGATTGTCCACTATTCTACCCCCTCATCTATTGGCCAGTGCTTTCTCCTTTCAAGGAACAGAATAATGAAGTCACATAAGATAATTTGTTTACCACTGACGAGGGGTACTATACCATCTAAAGCTAACAAACACCCTTATACCATTTTCAGCAATACTTAGTATATATCCATTTTCAGCGATACTTAGCACACATCCATTTTTAGTAATGCTCAGCACACATCCATTTTCAGCAATGCTCAGCACACATCCATTTTCAGTGATGCTCAGCATACATCTGTTTTTAGCAGTAAACATTTGTCACATTCAGTAACAATAGCATACTTAGCCATATAATGTAACAACTATACTATAGTTTGCCACAGATAGCAACCGAATGCTAATATGAGCAAGCCAGCAAACTTATATAAAATACCTCTGAAGAATGAGTGAATAAAGACCTCAGTCAATTGGCTTTTATCTGAATAACATCAAGAAGTCTAGTGTAAGATAAACTAACTTAAGTTTTTGAGAAACTTTGGGAAAGACTCTAAGAGCTAAGGATAACTCTTGTTCAAGACTGCTGCCGAGTTAAGAAAATAAACCACTACAAGTATTCAAATATAAGGACAACCAAGTTAAAGAAAACTGACTGCCCTGCTTAATTCAAGACTGCCACCAGGAAAGCCACCAGGAAAACTACTGCTAAGTTAAAGGAATGACTATTATTATAATACAGAAACCATCAAGAAAGCTGCCCAGAAACTGTCACCAAGATTCTATTAAACTGCCATGCATTCAGACTGACCACTCATTCGAACCGCATTTGAACTGCATTTCAGATTCAAGACCCATATATTCAAGTAATAAGATCCTAGATCCCACATAGTATACTTAGCTTAGGAGAGCCAATACAAGACCACTATTCTATTTTGACATTGTTAAGTTAACAAGTCAGATGGATGAGTGAGCCTTTGACCTCCATTTTCTTTATCTGTACTGTGCCACAAAGAGAATCACTGACTGACTGACCATCATGCATGCTAATTGACTGATATATCAAGCCATTGCTATCAACCATCGATTCTGACTTTGATGACATTTCCAATGACCTGATCATGTGACTATCCACTTGGAGATCCCTTTTTTTACCTTGACATACATATCGCATGCTTTACCAAGTGGTACATTGAGCCATGCTTGAAGCATGTAGTTATACAAAACACATACTATACTATTTTTGAATAAATAGCTCTTGGTGGCTCCTTAACCTTACTGTTTGGCAAATAGTAGACATTTTGTTTTATTGTAAGTTTTCTTAGTTATAATTGCTATTGTACTTCTTTTTAATACTCCCTTTTATATCTTTAGTATTTTCTCCTTTGGTCTGGAGGTAGAGTCATCTAATTGTGAGTTATATACTATTGAGATTATTATGAGTCATTATGAGTTTGAATGAAGATCATCTTATAATCAAGATGAGTCATAGGTGAGTCATTACTTATGGCTCTTCAACTACTAGGCATAAAGGCAGTGCAGTCATTTTGAGAAGTTCATCAATCCCAGGCCCCCCCTCTCTACTAGTATCACTGAGATCTTCCACTTAATCTGACTTCTATAGTCTATCCAGATCTATTTCCTCACCAACTTCAGTAGCTTCTTGACTACTCATGCTAGAAAGTTCAAGTAATATGCTAAGTATTATAACCTTGGCATCCAGTAAATATTTAATATAGTCACTCTGCTAGCTAGAGAGATATACCACCCTCTCCAGCTCCTCAGTACATTTCTCCATACTTCAACCTTGGCCTCCCATCATGCCTTAGGTAGTACTGATCCATATGCCAAAAGGAAAATTCCCAAGTACTGTACTACTTTCTCAGGAAGAATGATAGTATCAATAATATCCCCTCCAACCAATCTATTCTCCAATATCAATGTCTCACACTTATGCCAGTTCAGCTTCTGCCCAGAGCACTATTTATAATACTCTATAGCCTTCTTAAGCTCAGCCATATCCTCAATAGAACCCAGGCTCACTACCATATTATCTGCAAAGACCCCACTTTCCAATTCACATTCAGCATCATTAGCCCTCCAATTCTCTACCTAATTCTATCCAACAATGGCTCCAAGGACAGTGTATAGAGAATAAGTAATAGGGGATCTCTCTGCAGCACTCTATGCCCAAGAGGGAAGGTAACTCCCCTATGACCATTCACTATAATTACTGCCTAACTATCCTCTAGAAGGTGAATAATGGTATTTCCCAGTCCCTTAGGTATCCCAATCTTCTCCAGCACCTTCTTTAGCCAGACTTACCTCACCCTGTTATAAGCTTTCTCCTGGTCCAAGAAAACTAGCCAGCCATCCACCCCAGTGGCTCCAGCCCCTTCAATAACACCATGTACCCAGGCTGTGCCATCTCTAATGAGATGCCCTCCAACAAATCCTCACTGTTCCTCTCCCAAGACCTGCTGTACCACCACTTGTAGCCTCACTATGAGCACCTTTATGACCAACTTCCTATCTATGTTCAGAAGCATAATTAGTCACCAATTCTTCCAGTCCTCCCTCTGACCCTTCTCTTTATAAAATAGTGCCACCAACCCCAACTTCTGACCCCCTAGCCAGGCTCCAGACTCAACTACTTTGTTATATATATTCTTATACCCCTTTCACTTTTACCATCTTCTTCCAGAAATCCCAGGATAGCCCATCTTCCCCCAGGGCCATCTTCAATTTTGTATTTATCAGGACATACAGAATCTCCTCCTCTATTATCAGTCTTATCAACTCCTCTAGCCCCTATACCTCTGAGAAGCACTAGTTCTCCAAATACTCCATGATGGCCTCACTGTCCTCACCCCCCTCCTCCTCACTCTACAGCTTCCCCCACTGATTCTTAAGCTCTCCAAGGATCCTGTGGACCTTAGTCACCAAGTAGCCATTCTTCTCAATAATTCTCTCCCACCTCTGCTTTACTCTCCTTGCTCTCAGTAGCCTAGAGAGGTACTTTGTAGATCTCTCTCCTTTTTCTAGTCCCTGTCATCTAAGTCTCACTACCAGCTCCTGCACCCAACTCTCCTCTTTCATTCTCCAGACTCCTTTCAATTCCTCAATCTCCATCCTCACTTGTGCCATCTGCCAGTTCTCTTTCTTCTCCTCCCCTCTTAGTTCTCTCAAATTCAATCACTACTTTAACAGTTACTCCAACTGACAGGATGCCCACAACCCCTTTCTCTACTAGAGTCTTCCTTTCTGCCTTTCAGTCTCACTCCAGTACATTCTTACTGCTTCCTTCAACTTTGCCCACTAGAGCTCCACCAGGGTCCCCTCTTTCCTTCATCTGGCCATATCATCAATCACCTCCTCCTTCTACTTCCCCCATAGATCCCCATCTGCCAGCAGAGTGCAATTGAGCCACCAATATCCAGGCCCCTCCCCACTACCTCCAAAATTCCCCTGACCTAGCACCCCTCAATGGTCTGACCAGAAGTACCAGACTACTCTAAGTTCTTGCCAGATATCATCTCCCCAGCAGACAGCTGAGAGCACCCAGTTAATCCTCATTCTCAGCTCATCTACTCAGTGTATGAATATCTTATCCACTCTCCACTTGGTCCTCCCCATATCTTTCAGAAAACTCAGCCTTTTAATCTTCTCCCACCTGCTTATCTCTCCACTATGGCCAACTACTCCTGCTCTCTCATCTGACTGATCTAGCATAGCATCTTGCACCATATTAAAGTCCCCACCCAGGATATCCGCACTGACTTCCACCAGCAATCCATTCTCCAGCAGCCCCTCCAACTAGTCCACTCTCTCTCTACAGATTGCTAGACAATAATATGATCTCCTGACTATTGGGCCCCACTCTGGCCTCCTCCACATTCTCAACACAAGATGTTCACCCTATCTCCCAATATCCACCAGCTCTTCTTTATCCTTACAAATTAAGATCCCAATCCTTCTATGCCATTCAGCCACTCCACTCTACTTCCTAGTCCAATTTAGTCTATTCTCCTCCTTTTCACATCTTACATCCTCCAGAAGAAAAAGATTAGCCTCTAATTCTCTTAGCTATTTAAATATATTCTGACATTTTCCCACACCCTGTAGTCTATTGACATTTAAAGATAAAATATTGGTTGTACTGTTCATAAATAATAATGAGTATAGATAGTATAACTTTCCCAGCTCTTTCAGTTTTCCAGCTTGATGTCTATTCTAGACAGGTCCAAAAGATACTCAGCCTCCACCTTATCCTCCTTAATCTCTTTTCTTTCCATTGCAGCAATAATCTTCTGAGCAGTCTCATCATCTTTCTCCTCTGCTTCTTCCCTATAATCCTTACAGACTGATCACTACAGCTCAGTCCTATCCTTCACCACCCAGCAGTCTTCTACCACCCACTCTGCTGCCTCTCTCAACTTAGCTTCCCCCCTTACATCCACCTCATATCTCTTCTTCTCCAGCATAATTGCCAGCACCTCTGTCAGCAGCTTGTCCAAGATTCTCTCTCCCACCAGAATACTTTGCCACTCTGCTTCCCCCAGAATATGGAAGTCTACCTCTGCCAGTTAATCCACCACCAGATCATTGAATGTAGCCAGCAACCACCCTGCTCCCCCAATATAACCAATACCCAGAGTCATGGATCTCTTATTCTCTCCTTTCCTGCCATCCCTCTTAGTGCCTCCTCCTTCTCCTTCACTAGATTGCTCTCTCTCTACCCCAACTACCATCTCTCCAAGCTTGATGACTGGAACTCCGAATCTCATGCTCTGGGTCCCCTTTATTGCTATATCCTCCTCTCTAGACTTCAGTATCAGGCTGCCATCCAGAGCCTCCCCTATTCCAGTCTGGGCCCCCTCCTTCTCATCCAAATCAACAAAGAACCCAGGCTCATCCTCCCCAATAATCTTTTTATGCTAGAGAGCATACTGCAAAATCTCTAGACTGCCCATATACCCTGGTGGAGACACTATCCCCACATCTGTTTTTCCCTTGAAACTTACCAGTAGGTCCTTCTGCAGGTGCCTCCTCTGCTCCCTCTCCCATGTCTTCTTATCCACTTACACCTTTCTGCCATCTATCTCCTTTACTACAGTCATATCCTCAAAGGTTTTCCAGGCCTTTGCTCTCTGCTCTACAGCCCCTTTCACCTCCCATAGTATCATCAATAAATCCTCTTCCTCCTCCTCAGTCCCCCTTACCCTCAACATCTTGCACTCCACTGGGCCCCACTTCAATACTTTCAGCCAGTTACTCACTTTCTCTGTCACTTTCCTCCCAGCCACCCTCAGTCTCACCTCCACATCTTCTGTCCTAAATGTTATCCCCTCCCACATCTGAAAACTGATATCAACTATATCTCCATACTCCTTCATCACCTCACTGACTCTCCCCCTCATCTCCTCTACCAATACTGTAGGAACTCTCTTGATCACTAGATGTACCACTCTAGAGTCCCAGTGTAGACACCTTAATATCAGAACCACAACCTTGCCCACTGTAATTCCTTTTGACAGTGCATCCATCAGGTGTCTCTTCTCTACAAATCCAACTTCAATCCCCTCCAGCCCCTTCAGGAACTTTACTGATACTATATCCATCAGCTGTTTGCCTAGCAGCCTAAGATTATCTTTGCTATTACTTTTTTTTTTT
>RQIL01027554.1:0-18522 GCA_003951145.1 Jimgerdemannia lactiflua | reverse complement strand
AAAAGACCCACAGAAGAACTCTGTAAACCCTGCAACTAATGAGGTTCGAACCAGTTCTCATCTGATCAAGATGATACTTTGGCTCTTGCCTTATACAAGAATAGCCGGTCCTTGCCAATGAGCTGATATATTTTATTTGTCTTTTCTTTTGGTTTTATTTTCTTGTGTTACCTTCTGAATTCAATAAGGACATTGATTCTTAAGGAGGAGGAGATGAAACATTTTAGCATAGTTTATTTATTTTTCTTTTTCTTTGTTTTCTAGTACTTTCCATAACCTTCCAGTACCTTCCGAATGATTAGAAATCTTTTCTTGGCACTAAGCCACAGCTAGAACATTCTTGTCACTTCCGTTCCAGTCTTAGCTAATCATAGAACTTCATGGAACATTGCAGATCTTTATTTGTTATCATTGCCAAGAACCTTCTTCTAGGTATTTCCATTGATTACTCAGATCCTTCCAGATCCTTCTTTCATATCTTGTATAAATATTCTCTCTGTTCTCTCGAATAAAGCTCAGAATATTTTCTCTCAGAATCTACAAGATCTTCCTGAATTCTTAATAACTCTTCGAGCTATTTTGAGTACTTAGAAACAAGTCACTTCCTCATTTAAGAAACCAGAACCATTACAAGCTCCCACTAAAGGATGGTCTGTCCCAGACTATCCTTTAGTCATCATTCCAGTAGGCATAATCATCTTCAGCATTCATGCCTATGCCATCATCTCCTTCTATATCTGGATCACTCCATTCTAATTCTGGATCTTCTTTTTGTTTTTTGGGGAATAGGAAGTCTACTTGTTGAAGAGTACTCTGGAAGGTAGTCTCATACATATGGTGGATATCATTGAGGTCGAAATGAGACTATACTAGGGCTCCAACATTTCATTCATAGAGAGTTTAAATTCATTTAGCTGTTCTTGCTCTCAGCAGATTATGCCAGCTGGTTCTCCAATATATGACTGTTCTTGTAATAGTTGTCTGATATTGTAGAAGGTTTGCAGGTGGTGGATCTGAAGCAATCATTGGGCAATGGCAAGATTCTCTTGATGCTTCTGAATCAATTGTATTGGAGTTCCTTCAAGTTGGAAAAACTGGAGCAAGGGAATTGGCAGGGCTTGAAAGGAGCTGAGGATAAGGGTCTGGAGGCATTGATCTATCCTTTGAGTCATGGTTTGTGCAGGTATATCTTGAGGTGATTGATGTGAACTGATATTCTCAAGACATGTCCATTCATACTTCTTATATAGATGCTGGTTCCTCTGATATTATGTATAAGATATGGTCCTTCCCAATTCAGTTCCAGTTTAGTGGCAAAGTTTGTTTCAATCATACTTCTCCAAACTAGGACTTGATCTCCAATCTTGATCTTTTGATCCTTCTGTTTATGGTCATGATACTTCTTTTGTCTTTCTAGAGCCTTCATAATCTGGTTTTGGTCTTCTTTTTACAGTTGATCTTCTTTTTCAAAAAGCTTTCTAAGGATCTCATGGTCAGCAGTTCTGGTCTTCTTGGCAAACATCATTTCAAAAGGCTTTTGTTTGGTTGAGGCAGCAGGGGTGTTTCAGATTTCCCACAGGATTTCAGATAAGCAGAAATCCCAATTGGTAGGATTAACCTTAGCAAGTTCTTTCTTAATGGTCTGGTTCATTCTTTTGGTCATCCCATTGATTTGTGGTAGTTCTTTTCAGGTGGATCTCATGAATTTGTACATAACTTGAGATTATATTATTCACAAATTCAGTTTCTTGATCAGAGATGAGTTCTTCAGAGGGTCCATATCAGATGGAGAGATTGTGAAGGTGTCCAATAATGATCAGAGCATCTGCAATCTCTATGGGATATGCTTCAGACCATTTGGTCAGATGTTCTACAAATATCAGGATGTATCTATTTTGTTTTGGTGTTACTGACAGGGGTCCAATTATGTCTACTCCCTATCTTTAGAAGATGTGAGTGGGTGGGGGAATCAGTTGTGGGGGCTTAATAGTTCTTCTTTCTATGATACTTCTGGCAGGTGTCACACTTCTGGATAATGTCTCAGACTTGTGTTCTGAGATGGGGCCAATGTTGATAATCTTTTTGAATCTTGTCTTCTGTATTTGTCTGTCCTTGATGGGCTTTCTGGTGTTCTTGTTGGATGAGATCTTCTTTGTCCTTGATGGTCATGGGAACTTCTTTGAGGGTGCAGTTCAGAGGTACACCCTTTCTTTGGTTCATTAGGTCATGTGGGAGAGAATATCAATATTGTTGTAAGTTCTTTCTACTTTGTGGATAATGTTGATTTTATAATCTTGGAGAATAAGGATCTATTGGGCAAGGATTCCAGTTGGGTCTTTTGGTACAGTAACTTTTTGAGAGCTACATGGTCTGTGATCAGGGTGAACTTTCTTACAATAAGGTAGTATTTGAACAGAGTGACCACCCATATGACTGCAAGACATTCTAATTTGGTGCTCCCATAGTTAGTCTGCTGCTTACTGGTGGCTCTGCTTATATAAGCTATCACATGGTGCTGTTTTTCAGGTCCTTCTTGTGCAAGGATTGCTCCAAGGTCATTCTTAAATGCATCAGTGTACAGAATGAAAGGTTTCTGTAGATCTGGTCAGACTAGGATTGGTGCTGAGGTCAGGCAATGTTGTAGTTTTCAGAAGGCATCTTCTTGTAGTTCTTTCCATTAGAATAGTACTTCTTCTTCAGCAAGGTTCATATTGGGTCAGAGATTTCAGCAAATCTCTTGATAAATCTTCTGTAGTATGATGCAAGCATCAAGAAAAATAGAGCTTCCATTGGGGTCTTGAGAATGGGGAAGTTGTTGACTTTTTCTATCTTCTTAGGGTCTGCATATGTTCCATTTTTAGAAACCACAAATCTAAGGAATTTGAGTTTTTGTTTGCCAAAGTAGTACTTCTATGAGTTGAGCCTCAGGTGATTTTGTTGAGTGAGTTTGAAAAACTCTTCAAGGTCTCACAGGTGGTCTTCGAAATTTGCTGAGTAGATGTTGGAATCATCCACATAAACAATCAGGCAGTAGTGGATGAGAGGGGCATTGTAACATTTTAGTTTAGTTTACTCTTTTTCTTTGTCTTTTTCAGTATCTTTCATAACCTTCCAGTACCTTTCAAATGCTTAGAAATCCTTTCTTAGTACCAAGCCTCAGTTAGAATATTCTAGTCACTGCTATTTCTGTTTTAGCTAGTTATGGAACTTCATGGAACATTGCGGAACTTTATTTGTCATCTTTGCCAAGAACTTTTCTCTTGGTATTTCCACTGATTTCTTAGATCCTTCCAGATCCTTCTTTCAGATCTTATAAAAAGATCCTCTCTGTTCTTATAAATAAAGCTCAGAATATTTTCTTTCAGAAACCACAAGATCTTCTAGAACTCTGAGTATCTCTTTGAGCTACTTTGAACTTCCTGAATCAAGTCGCTTCCTCAACTTAGAAACTAGAACCATTATACTTGGTAGCAGCAGTTAACTTACACCTTGCCTAAACAAGAAACCTCTCAAGAACCTGTCACAACACCATGTCCATGGATGCCAACAACTGGGGCAATATCTCTTATAACAACTACATCCCATAGAATGCACCCTACATTTAGCAAAAAGAAGAGAAGGAACAGCTAATTTCTACTCAGTCATCTGGGACTCTAGAAAGCCACTTGCACACTGCATTGACTCAAATTTCCCAACTTCAAGAATTCCTAGACAAGAAGGAGGGCAAAGCTCCTGCCTAGTCTATACCTGCACCTGTACCGACATCTCTGACGATAGTCACCATCAAGCCTTAGAAGCCTGATACCTTTGATGGTCAAAGAGGAGGACTATCTACCAATGCTTGGCTTTTCCAATTGGAGCAGTATGGTGAACTGACCAATTTGGATGAAGCAGTACTAGTCCAATTTGTTGCCATTCTCCTCTAAGGGAATGCTGCAATTTGATAGTGAAATTATGTTGAGAACACAAGATTTGCTAGTTGAATCAAGGTCTGGGGCAAATTCTCAGATGCTATCAAGGCCAATTCAAATCTGTCAACAGCACCAAGATTGCGCGAGACTACCTGGTGAACATCAAATACATAACTCAAGTCTGTACAAGTATATAATGTATAATTCTTGTCTATCCTACTGGAGCTACCTCATATCACTGAAAACAAGAAGGTCGAAAAGTACATCTGAGGTCTCAAAGGACGAATCCAAGTTCATGTTGAACTAAAAGAACCCAAAGACCTAGACACTGCAATGAAAATTGCTAATAGGTTTGATGTTATCATCAATAGCAACTGCTTTGAGCAAAAGAGACTGCCATTCAACAACAACCACAGAAGGGAGGAAACCAAAGTCAGAACTATTGGACCTGTCCTCATGGATCAAGACACCATTGATAAGAACATGAAGAACAAGCTTACACCTAAGGAAAAGGAGTGTCTCAAGAAAGCTGGAGCCTGCTTCTTTTGCTGGCAGCCTGGCCACATTGCTACTAAATGTCCCAAGAAGACTATCAAACCCAAGAGAATTCTGGTCCTGTCCAAAGACACTCAAGGTTGACAAGTCAAATAAAAAGTTATACTCAATTTTATAGGAGTCAACTCCAAGGCCCAGATTCCTCAAGCACAGTCAGAAGGAGCCATTGGGTTAGACCTTTAATCCATACAATGAGTCACTATTCCTGCTCATGAAAGAAGGCTCATTCCAACTGTCCTTGCAGTCAAAATACCCCAGAAACATTATGCAAGAATTGCACCAAGGTTAGGTCTCAGTGTTAAGCACTTACTGGATATTGGCACTGGAGTCATTGACTCTGACTTCTGAGGAGAAATGCAAGTCCTGCTAGTCAATCACAAGGACCAATCATATACAATCAACGAAGGTGACAGAATTGCACAGCTCATTCTGGAGTGAGCCACTCTGCCTGTCATCAAAGAAATCACCAAGCTGTCATCAACCAAGCAAGATGAGAAAGGCTTTAGCAGCACTGATCAAGTTGCTAGTATAGCTGAGAACAAAGCCAACTCAATGCTCATCTTCAAAGGTCAAGTCAAAGGTCAAGAACTAGATATTCTTATAGACAGCAGAGCTGTTGAAAACTTCATTAATAAGAACCTTATTGACAAACTCAAGATTTTTACCAAGCTAGCTGGCAAGAATGGTGGAGTCATCACTGCTGATGGCACTACTCTGCCAATTGACTCAATTGCTGCTAAACTTCCCCCTAAGATTCAGAAGTACTGGGAATATTTAGATTTTGAAGTAGCACCCCTAGGGGATAATGATCTGATCTTAGGCAAACCCTGGCTTATGCAATACAATCTACATATTGATTGGACCAAGAATGAAGTTACCCTAATTCAAGATGGAGCCAACATTATAATCAAGCCAGATATGACTCAGATGAAAACTCCAATTACACCTCTTTCAGCAATTCAGTTCGAGAAGGCCCTCAAGAAAGCTACCTGTGCCTTTGTTGCACTGATCTGACCCAAGAAAGAAGACAAGAAGCTATCAATCAGTAAAAGTATCAAGCTACTGCTAAACAAGTACAAGGATGTCTTTGTGGACAAACTGTCTGGTCTGTCACTATCAAGAGACCATGATCACAAAATCAAGCTGGTATCAGATGTGGCCATTTCCAAGAAGAAGATGTAATGTATGTCACCACTTGAAATTGAAGCAGTCAAGAAGGAACTCAATGAACTTATTGAGCGAGGAGCCATTCAGCCATATAAGTCACCTTTTGGCTCCTCAGTCCTATGTGTCCAGAAGAAGGATTATATCTTGCAAATGTGTATAGACTACTGCACTCAACAAGATCACTATCAAGAACCATTACCCACTACTGCTCATTGATAAAATCTTTGATGTCCTCAAGAATGCAAAGTACTTCACTAAGATTGATCTTACCTCTGGGTATCACCAAATTCGAATCAAGACAGAAGACATATCCAAGACTGCCTTCATGACACTATTTGGACTCTATGAATTTCTAGTCATGGCCTTTGGTCTCACCAACATGCTAGCAACCTTTCAAGATCTCATACAAACTGTCTTCAAGGACCAACTCTATATCTTTGTTCTTGTATATATTGATGACATCCTGATCTTCAGTGGTGCTGAAGAAGAACACCTCAAGTATATTGAATAAGTCCTCAAGAACACAAGCTATATGTGAAGCTTAAGAAATACAAATTCTTCAAAGATCAAGTTGAATACCTTGGACATATTGTATCCACCAAAAGAATTCAAGTAGACCCAAGGAAAATATAAGCCATTAAACAGTGGCCTATACCAGTAAGTCTCACTGAACTTAGGTCCTTCCTTGGTCTGGCTGGATACTACCATCGATTTGTCAAGAACTTCTCCAGTATAGTAGAATCTTTGACAAACTTCCTGTGAAAAGAATCCAACTCTGACCACTATGTTCCCTACATCTGGGACACCTTCTGTCAATAAGCTTTTCAAGAACTCAAGAACTCTCTGACACATGTACCTGTCCTTCAAAACATGGACCCAAACTTGAAGTTAACTATCACTACTAATGCATCTAACTTTACAATTAGTACAGTCATATCTCAAGATGATGGTCAAGGATACAGACCTATTGCTTTCAAGTCAAGGAAATTGTCTCCTGCAGAACAAAAGTTAGCCACTCACAAATAGAATCTCCTGGCAATTATTTATGCCCTCAAGACCTGGCAATACTACCTAGAAGGAGTTGAGTTTGATATGATCACCAATCACAGATCCCTTCTGTACAGCAACACTCAACCAACTCTTTCCTGTCAACAAGCCAAGTAGAGTCAGTTACTTCAGACCTTTACTCCAAACATCATCTACAAGTCTGGCACAACCCTGGTTATACCAGATGCACTCTCAAGAAGGCCTGACCTTGCCACTATTTTACAAGTTACCATAGCACCTAAATTCCTTAACCAGATCAAGATGACATATGAATAAGACCCTCTGGTTCTACAAAAGGACACCAAGGAATTCAAGAAAAAGTACACCATTAAGATCAACCTTATGTATTATCAAGACAAGGTCTACATTTCTGCCAACCCTGAACTGTGATATAAGATCCTTTATGAATATCATGACTCCCCACTAGCTGGTCACCTTGGAACTGAGAAGACCATCAAGAACATTCAACAAGACTACTACTGGCCCAACATGCTCAAGGTAATCAAGGAGAATATTCAAAGCTATAATCTTTGTCAAAGAAACAAGTCAAGCAATTAAACACCTGCTGGTCTTCTACAACTATTGCCAATTCTGACCAAGATGTTCGAGCAAGTCACAATGGACTTCATTGTACAACTCCCATGAACCAAATCAGGCTATGATGCCATGTCATATTTGTGGACCATCTCACTAAGATTACAATTACCAAACTAACCACAACCAATGCCACTACCTCTGAAATCACAAGAAACTTCTTCAAGTCTATCTTCTGCCAAAATGGACTTCCATGAGTAATTTTTAGTGACTGTGACCCCAAATTCACAAGTCACTTCTGGCAAGCACTCTTCAAGACTCTTGGAACTCAAATCACTATATCCACTGCCTTTTACCCTCAAACTGATGGGCAAATCAAGTGAATGAACAGAACACTTGAACAAATACTCAGAAACCATGTGTCTTATGAGCAAGATGATTGAGACCACTACCTGACCTATGCTGAGTTCACCTACAATAACATAGTCCAATCATCTACTGGTCTTTCTTCTTTTCAGCTACTATATGATCAAAATCCCAAGACTCCTGCAAGCCTAGTCTCAATCCAGCAATCCAGTCATACACAAGTCCCCACTGCCCAGAACTTTATCAACAAAATGAATTCCCTTCTCAAAATTGCTACTGTGAATCTGCAAAAGGCTTAATAATATTGAGCTATATATATAGATTAGAAATGACATGATATTATCTACACTATTGGAGATATAGTCTACTCAAAGCTGATGACATCAAAGCCCAACCTCAAGTTGTTAAGATTACAGGTTACAACTTGATATAGATAATTTATGGCACAGTGGCATTGGAGTGACATCATCAATAATCGCGTAAAAGTGCATAACATTGGGTGATCAATAAAAACATTGCTCTTCTTTTTTCTATTCCTCCTAAGTTCACAACAAAGGTTATAAGCCCTGATTAGCAGATAATACACACCTCTTTAGTATACGCTACACTATAACGTACGAAGATGTCAAACCCAGGAAGCCCAAGCTCAAGTACTGTGGCGCCAAGCCTGGCAAGTAACACAAGCGGAACGGGTACCGGCATGGGTACCACAGTCCCTCCAGTGGTGGCTATGACGACAAGGAGGACGATTCCTGTCTTCGACGGTAAGGATTACGCCATATGGGTGTACCATATGAGGAACCTATTGGAGGAATGTGGTCTAGAGAACTATTGGAAGCCACAGGCACAGATAACGAGATATGACCCAGCGAAAGATTGCAAGGCGTTGAGGGAGATCACATTCACTCTATCGAATAAGCAAATGAAACTTGTTATGAACACTACAACAGCAAACGAAGCCTGGGAGACTCTACACAATCACCATCAACAAGCATCCACGTCCAACAGATTCCACCTGAAGGGACAATTATTTACTCTACGGATGAAGCCCAAGAAGAGCATTCTAGAATATGCCAACCACGTCAACGATCTGAAGAATCAAGTGAACTTGCTTTCTATGCCAGGGAACCTCATCAGGGAGGAAGACAAGGTCCTGGCCCTTATACGAGGCCTTCCAGACATGTATAACATGGTCATATCCACTATGCGGGAATCCGATAAACTTTCGAACTACAAGCACGTCGTCACGAGCCTATTAAACGATGAATCAAGGCAGAACAACGGCACAAACGAAGACTATGACGAGAAAGCGTTCTATGGTGCGTGTGGTTGAGGCAAAGGAAAGCCAAGTAAAGGACAAGGTCAACGAAACGGTCAATACGCCAAGTTCGGCAGTAAGTGCTTCTACTGTGATAAGCCCGGACATCGCGTCCAGGACTGCAATCTAAAGAAGAAAGAAAATGGAGACCAACGTGGTCAGGCAAACGTTGTGGACACCAACAATCAGAGCTGTGACGGGATGTTTTTTACGGAAACAGAGAGCTGTCAACATGCAAACGTAAGCATGAGCGCTAATGTGTGCAGTGAAGAAGTTTGGCTCATGGATTCCGGCACAACACAACATATAACAGTGCACCGTGAATGATTCTCTATGTATGAGAAGTTTGAGCATCCCGTATCTATCAAACTAGGCAACAACAATGTTATCTATGCTCAGGGCAAAGGAAATGTTGGTATACACCTGCATGGAAATCAAAGAACCCTCAGGCACCTTTGCAGACGTACTATATGCTCCAGATATAGGCAAAAATCTCTTCTCGATAGGACGAATGATGGCCTGAGGAGACAAAGGAGTAAACATATGCCCGAATGGAGTAACGGTAATCAATCTAAAGAACAATAAGGAATTAATGTATGCATCGAAAAGAGGAAATCTTTATGCAATCGACGGTACGCCGAACAGTACATCGGCACACTCCGCAACGACAAACGACACCTGGCGCATATGGCACGAATGGTTAGGACACATCGGCCAGACAAGCTTAGAATGGATGATGAGGAATAGCTCGGTGAAAGAATTGCCGAACTGTATATCTCTGAGTTTCTTTTGCAATGACTGCGCGGCGAATAAGGCTTCTCGAAGGTCTTTTCAGGAACGGATGAAACGAGTGAGTGGCATACTCGATCTTATACATACGGACATCTGCGGTCCCATGCGTACATCATCACATTCCGGGAAGAAGTATTTCATTACTTTCATAGCCGACTACACTCGTAAGGCTCATGTATACTTCCTCTCAGCAAAGAGCGAAGCATTCGAAATATTCAAAGAATTCAAGGTGAGCTTGGAGAACGATATGAAACGTCGGATAGGGATACTATGCTCGGATAATGGGACAGAATATGTAAACAAGTCCTTAAAACAATTCTTAAAAGAGCACGGAATACGATATACTAGAACGGCTCCCTATACTCCGCAACAAAATGGTGTGGCAGAACGGTTCAATCGAACGATCGTCAAGATGGCCCAAATGATGATGAATGCAGCTGGTTTGCCGCAATCCTTCTGGGCCGAAGCAGTGAATATGGCGGTATATATACGCAATCGATGCATTTCTCGAGCCTTAAGTAAAGAAAGTGACATACAGTCTAAAGATGATAATCTTACACCTGAAGAACTGTGGAGTGGATCCAAGCCCGATATCTCGCACTTACGGACATTCAGAAGCGAGGCTTATGTATTGGATAAAGGTGGAAATAGAGGAAAATTCGAGCCTAAAGCGGATAAACATATATTTCTTGGATACGACGGATCAGCGTATAGGTTGTGGAATACGCAAAAGTGCGGTATAGTCATCTCTCACGACGTTCAGTTCAAAGAAAAAGTAAGGGAAATTTGCATGGAAATTCCTATACTGGTGACCAATCCAAAGGTGAGTGGAACTATACCAACGGTGAGTGGAATTATGCCAATGGTGAGCACGAAAACTACACCAACAATTCTGGCAACAATGGTACAATCTATGCCAACGAGATCAACAGCGCAAGTACCTACGTGACCCCCTGAACCAAGAATTACAGAGATTGTGGATGATAACAAAGAAGAAGACATTCCTCAGAAGGGTAAGAAAAGCGCAAATCTGGGATGGATAACGAAGTCCAAGCGGATCTGGGAAATTACTGGGACCCACCCAAGTTATCTTGTAGCAAACAACATCACGTGAACTACGCCTGCAAATGCACTTACATAGCAACAACCAGTGAGCCAGCACACTGCGACGAAGCCATTCATTCGAGCAATAAAAAGGAGTGGAAAAAGGCTATGGATGAGGAGTATAATTCACTCATCGAGAATGACACATGGGACTTGGTCCCTCTTCCGGCAAATTGGCAAGCCATAGGATCCCAATGGGTGTATAAAACCAAGCGTGATAGCAATGGTGGCATAGAGCGATACAAGGCCCGATTTGTAGCAAAGGGGTATTCACAATACTTTGGGGTCGACTATGACAAGACCTTTTCCCCGGTATTTAAGCTTACTTCGCTTAGAATACTTCTTGCGATCGGAGCCAAATATGACTATGAGATACATCAAATGGACGTTAAGACAGCCTTTCTAAATGGAGATGTGGATACCGAACTATACGTTCTTCAACCACAAGGATACGAACTCTACGACAATGAGAAGGAGTTAGTATGCAGACTATACAAAGGCCTCTATGGCATAAAACAGGCGGCGAGGTTGTGGAATCGAAAGATTGACGATTATCTCATAGAAGAGAATGGGTTCAAACAATGCGAAGCAGACCCATGCATATACACTCGTCATACATCCTTAGGAATGGTGTATCTGGGAATTTGGGTCGATGATATTATTCTGGTCGGAACGATAAATGAGATTAACGAAGTAAAGGCGGCACTACACAAGAAGTTCAAGATGACAGATTTGGGTGATGCATCTTTCCTTTTGGGGATATCCATCATACGTGACAGGAGCGCACGTACTATATACCTAAGCCAAGAAGCCTACATTCAGACAATACTCGAGCAATTCGGCATGAGTGAGTGCAAGCCAGTCGGAACACCGATGGAGACGTCTGTGAGACTAAAGAAGTCTGATACACCCGACGAAAATGACAAAGACATTCCCTATTGACAAGTGGTAGGATCCCTTATGTATCTGATGCTCGGGACGAGACCCAACCTATCATATGTAATCAACAAAGTGGCGCAATACGCATCGTGCTACGACAACTCACATTGGATGGCAATCAAATGCATATTCAGGTACATTAAAGGCACAAAGAGTTATATGCTCAATCTGGGTGATAAAGGAGTAAGCGGGAGTACCATTATGGTAAACCTTTCCAGCACGTGTGACGCTGATTGGGCTGGAGACTTGAATGACAGAAGGTCTACGACAGGATACTTCTTCTATCTCAATGATGGTGGAGCCATTTCGTGGCAAACTCGTAAGCAATCATCAGTGGCAACGTCGTCTGCACAAGCGGAATATCAAGCATTATCAACGGTGACGAAGGAGGCCATCTGGCTTCGTGAACTACTAAAGGATCTGGGATTCACTCAAGGATCTACGACTATATGACAGGATAACCAATCCACTATTGCTTTGGCAAAGAACCCTATACATCATGCAAGGATCAAGCATATCGATATACAGTATCATTACATACGAGAGTGCATTGAAAATGAGGCTATACGCCTGCTATATATCCCTATGGAGCAAATGGCGGCAGATTCGCTAACAAAGGCCCTTCCAAAGGCAAAGTTGGACTTTTGTGTGGAAGGAATGGGTATAATGATGAGCGGCGAGCAAATTACGGCAAACGACGGGTAGAATGAGTGTTACAGCAAATATTTGTGATGGAAACCTATAAAATTGCTCAGGATCTCCATTTTTCACTAATTCTTTTATCTATTTTCATGCTTATAAGTGGGGAATTTTGACCTTTTTAGGTCATCTAGACAGCACCCCATTGGTAATGTTTTGTTTTTGCTTAGCTTGGCTTTATCTCGTTGAGCAGGAGTGTTGAGATTACAGGTTACAACTCGATATGGATAATTTGTGGCGAAGTGGCGTTGGAGTGACATCATCAATAATCGCATAAAAGCGCGTAACATTGGGTGATCAATAAAAACATTGCTATTCTTTTTCTATTCCTCCTAAGTTCACAACAAATAAGAGCTCCTTGGTCTTGGTGTCCTTGAAGTCTGTGGCCAGTACTCTTTAAATAAATGCAAGAGGTTCTGCAATTCCTTCTGGAGGGAGATGTTTCTTCCAATTAAATAGGTGTATTTGTCTTGGCTCTCCTCCTTCCTATGCTATAGTTTGATAATCTTGGTTGCTCTGAAGACTCCTCTTCCTGTAGAGCCAAATCCAGCTCTTTCTTGCTCAGTTTGTCTGATGTTAGTGACTTCTTTGATCCTTGGATTAAGGACAGATAGGATGAGCATTTATGCTAGCTGATTCTTCTTTCTTACTTCAAATAGAATTGTCAGATTGTGATTTCTTGCAAGGAGGAGGATTTCTCCCATATAGTCTAAGTCAATTACTCCTCCTTTAATAGATATTTCACTTTTTGCCAACTGCTCCTTATCTTGAGGATTCCGACATATTTTGGTGTGATGGCTACTTCAATTCCTGTTCCAAGAATATTGGTGGTCTGTGGTTTAAGGATTATATGAGTGGTGGTAGATAGATCCATTCCAGCTACATTTTTCAATTTGTACTGAGGCATGACTGTGTTTGGGCGGATTCTTTGTATCTTGACTGTGATATCTTTCTCCTCATCATCACTATCATCCAATAGCTCTGGCAGTCCATCTTCAGGTTCCCCCTAGTTCTTCTTTGGCCTGTTGATAATCTTCTTTACCTCATTGATGCAGGAATAGCAGCAATTTAAGTATTGGGCACAGTACATTCTTTTGCCATGGGGGTACCTTTCTTGTGAAGCATATTTATCTGTAATTCTTGTATACTATTCCTCATCTGTCACCTGCTTGCCTTTTTCTTTCCTTGTAGTGATTATGTAGGCCTCTTCTTCTTATTCTTCCTCCATCTCGGGGTGGACTTCTTTGTGGACATTGATGGGAACTCTGATCTTCTCACCACACCTTATTCCACTACCACTCATGTTACACAAATCTTGTGCAAAAACTTTGAGCAGTTTATTGAAGAAAATATCTATCAACATGGCAGCAACTCAACCTCCTGGTTGGCGTACTGCGTCTGACACTGGTGTGGCATTCAGGTGGCAGCAAGGAAAAGAAGGGTATGGGCTGGGGATGGGATCTTTTGGGAAGGCGACTGGTGGAAGGGAAGCTGAGGGCAGACAAGGAGAGGAAGGAGAGGGGAGTGGCAAGGGTCTGGTGAGCTTCGCAGCAGCAGTGAAGAGTGGAGCAGAAGGAGATGGAGATGGATGGCAGAGGGTTGGAGGACTGAAGGGGAAGCTGAGTGGAAGTGGAGGAGCTGGGCCAGGCATAGGGGTGAAGGGAGGGGCTGGGGGGAGCAGCATGACTGCTGATAATAGCAGAACTGGCAATCTGGAAAAAAAAGGAGATGTGACTGCTAATCGAACCAAGGGGGTGGCTGAGAGATTATCAGTGACATGTAAGGGGGACCTGGCTGATGGTATAATGGGGCTGGTTATGGCACCGTTGCTCAAGAAGTCTATTTTGGAATTCGCAGTCACATTGTGCTTCTGGGGGCTGGCGGTTACAGCCAGGGCAGTACTGGTGCTCCTGGGCAAGCAGCTGAAGGATGTGGCTTCCATGAAGTTTTTGAAGGGCCTGGAAGGAGTGGAAGTGGGTTTTGTCAAGGAGGAACAAGTAGTGGCGGCAGTGGCTCAGGGGATGCGAATTGGAGAAGTCGCTGTCCCGATGATGAGTTGCCTGTGGTGGGACCCAAGAGTGGTGCATCTGGTGGTCAAGGGAGTTTCGACAGTGTCAATGGAGGAGATGAAGAAAAGAGTTGGAAAGGTGATGCAGGAGTTTGGCGAAGTGGTGGATATTGGATTTCAGATGTGGGAGGGAACATCATTCCGCAATAGAGATATTGAGGTGCAGTCAAGAGTAGCTGGGAAGGAGGTGACAGGAAAGAGAGGGGACTGGCGCGGAGTACTGAAGTGGGAGCCCTTCGAGTGCAAAGTATCAAGAGTCAAGGGCTCAGAGGAGGAGGAGGAGGACCTGCTGACGGTGCTGTGGGAGTTGGAGGGAGCTGTAGAGCAGAGGGAGAGAGTGTGGAAAGCCTTTGAGAAGGCCACGATGATGGTGGAAATCAATGGGAAGATGATTCGAGTAGACAAGTTGATATGGGAAAAGGCCCAAGGGAAGAAGCAGCAGCAGGGACTCCTTGCTAAGCTCGGGGCAGATAATATGATGGAGGGGGCAGGAGTGAACGTAGCGGAGAAGAGTGGGCAGAAGGAGTCTGAGGGTTCTATGTTCTCTGAGCATGCCCCATGGCAGAGAAGGGTAGTGGCCGAAGAGGAGATTTTCTTTGATGACTGGAGGCCAGAGAGTGATATTGACAGGGATAAGGAGAATGTGAGGCCAGGGGATGCTATTGGAGAAGTAGGGGCTGAGGTGGAGGATGTGGTTATGAAGGGAGCGAAGAATGTCAGATTTGGAGTCCCAGAGTTGGCCTTGGGGGGCCGGGAAGTTGGGGTGTCTGGAGAGAGCCTGGTGGATGCATCTGATGAGGAGTGGGATAAAGCAGCCAGTGCCAGCTGGGTTGGAGTTGAGATGGTGGAGAAGAGGGCGATGACCCCAGGAGGAGAGCATGTGGGGAAGGAGCCCTGGCTGTGCAGAATGATGAGAGATTTGGCAAATGAGGAGTTAGGCGATATTGATTTTAGACTGCTGAGTGAGAAGGACTGGAGCGACATCTTGTGTGGAGTTGGAGTGGTAGGAAAGTTGGCAATGATACACCTGGTGGCTCTGTTAGAGGATGAGGGGTATGAGGTAGATGCCACGAGAGAGGAGGAGATGAAAATGGAGGCACGGCAGATGGTGATCGAGGGGTGGCCGGCCTGGAATGGTGGTGGAATGTGGGAGGAGGCATGTGCAGATTATAGATCTATGATGGAAGAGAAGGATACAGAGGATGTTCAGGAGATTCTGGGGGAGCTGGAGGCTAAGGAGAGAGAGGAGCTGGAAGCTGAGAGAGAACTGGATTTGACTAGGATGGATCAGGATATGGAGATCTAGAGTGGACCCACAATTTTAACATTTTCAATATGAACAGTACAACCAACATTCTTTCACTCAATGTCAATGGGCTGAGGGGTTCAGAGAGACATCAAAACATTTTTGCATAGCTTAAGGATTCTGAAGTAGATGTTTTTTTACTGCAGGATGTAAGATGTGATGACGAGATAGACAAGTTAAACTGGTCAAGGGAATGGGGAGGGGCAACTGAATGGAGAGGAAAGGTTGGAATTCTTATAAGGAAGGGCAAGAGGGACCTGCAAGACACTGGTGGGTAGAGGGATTGCTTGCTGTGGGGGGTATGGGCAAAGCCAGAGTGGGGGCCTGTCGTGGTGGGCTCGTATTATTGCCTGGTGGAAAGAGGAGAGAGAATAACTTGGATAGAAGGCTTGCTAGACAGTGGATCGTTGGTGGAGTCTGGAGTTGATATACTTGGGGGAGACTTCAATATGGTTAAAGATGTAGTGGTGGACCGCTCTGATGGAGGACTAGCTGGGATGAGTAGAAGTGGGGGTCTGGATAGATGGGAGGAGATGGAGCGATTGAGTGCTCTGGGAGATGCGGGGAGGCAGAAGTGGGGAAATCGGGCACCCTTCACCCACTGGATACATGGACTTGGAATGCGGATTGATTGGATCCTTGCAGCTGACTGCTGGGGAAGAGATGTGTGGAGGGAATTTGAGGTTCTGTGGTGCCCCTGGTCGGGCCACTGGGGGGTGATAGGGCAGGGGACATTTGGGGGGAGTGGAGATGGGCCTGGACATTGGCGACTTAATTGTGCATTGTTGAAAGACAAGGGTTTGTGGGAACAATGGGAGGTAGAGGTGTCCGATAATATAGCATGTTGGAGGAAGGAAGGTGTAGCAGCAAGGGATCAGTGGCTGAGGCTGAAGGCCACAGTGCAGGTGTACTGGGGAGAGGTGGGGAGAGCTAAGGGGAGACTTCACAGAAAGCAGATGAAGGAAGTCTCACATAGATTGGAGGGGCTTTTGTTGGTATCTGCCTGTAGGCAGGAAGGTGCTGGGGAGAAAGAGGAAGAGTGGAGAATGGAAAGAGTCAGGATGGAAATTGAAGAGCTGAAGGCTGCCATAAGGGAGGAAGAGGGGAGGCAGGTGCAAGGGATGATTGCGAGATTGAGGTGGCAGGGGTTGGAGGAAGGAGAAAGACTCACAAAGTTTCCCACAAGGCTACTGAGAGCACGCAAGGTGAGGCAGAGGTGGGAGGGTATCATAGGAGAAGATGGTGTCATGGTGGCAGGGTTGCAAGGTATCCTGGGCTCTCTCCAGAAGAGATGGGGCACACTGTGGAGTGAGGAGGAGGGTGGGGAGGATGGGCAGACTATAGAAAGATTCTTAGAGGAGTAGATACCACCGGCAGTTGAGGGACAAGGGGACCTGACCCACACGATTCAGGAGGAGGAAATTTTGAAAGAGCTGTCGGCAACAAAGAATGGGACAGCACCAGGAGAGGATGGGCTGCCATGGGATTTTTGGAAGAAAATGGTGGGCATTGAGAGGGTGCTTGGGGAGATGAAGGAGATGTGCGAAGCTGTAATGGATTCAGGAAACTGGCTAGGGGGCCAGGAGTTGGGGCTAGTGGCACTCCTGTATAAGGATAAGGGGCTGAGAGAGGACTGGAAGAATTGGTGACCCATTATGCTTCTGGATATAGATAGGAAGTTGATCACAAAGATACTGGTGGCACATCTACAGGTGGTAGCACAGCAAGTCCTGGGAGAGGAACAGTATGGCTTTGTTGGAGGAAGATTGATCAGAGATGGTACAGCATGGGTGCATGGAATTATTGAAGGGGCGAGAGCTGGAGGGGTGGATGGAAGGTTGGTCTTCTTGGATCAAGAGAAGGCATATGACAGAGTGCACCACATGTGGTTGGAGAAGGTTTTGGCAAGGATTGGAATCCCAGGGGGATTGGGAGGAGCCATTATATGGATGCTGGAGGGGAGCAAGGCAGCGATAATGGTGAATGGCCATCAGGGAGTACCATTTTCATTGAGGAGAGGAGTGCCGCAAGGGGACCCATTGTCCCTTATCCTATATGCGCTGTCATTGGAACCACTTCTGGACAGAATTAGGAGGAGGATTGGAGGGCTGTCGGTGTTAGGAGTGACCTGGAAGGTGGGGGCCTTTGCGGATGACATGGTAGTCAGTCTGGGCTTGGTGCAGGATGTGGGGGAGCTTAAGGAGACAGTGGGCTGGAATGAGAGGTAATCGGGCCAGAAGCTGAACTGGCATAAGTGTGAGACTATGATACTTGGGAATGGAATAGTTGGAGGCGACATTATTGGAACAGTTGTTCCTGCAGGAGAGGCAGTCCAATACTTGGGCATTTTCCTCTCAGTATATGGGTCGGTGCTGCCGAAAGTCTGGTGGGAGGGGAAGGTGCAGGCCTGGGGGGACACACTTAAAGGCTGGGGGGGGTGTCATATCTCCCTGGCAGGGTGGGTGATGATTTTGAATGTTTACTGGATGCCGAAGTTGTGGTACCTGGCATACCATCTGGATTTTCCAGCTTGGGTGGTTAAGCGACTGCTCAAGTTAGCCAGGGACTGAATTTGGACTGAGAGGTGAAGTCAGATAAGGTGGGAGACTCTTGCCCTTCTGGTGGAGCGGGGGGGACTTGGACTGGTGGACTTTCCGAAGAGGTTCCATTGTCTGCAAGCTTGGTGGCTCCAGAGAGCAGCAGTGCTGAGAGGGGG
>RQIL01027443.1:0-18568 GCA_003951145.1 Jimgerdemannia lactiflua | reverse complement strand
TTTTTTCTATAGGCCTTGGCCTCATTTATTATCTGTCTAAACATTATACTTGTCCTCATGCCACACCAGCAGCCCCATACCTCCCCTTGCTACCCCACACCTTCACTTAGCCTCTCTCTCACCCCCACCCTCTCAAACACTACCTCATTGCCTAACACCTTCACACGGCCCTCACTCTTGCTACATATGACCTTTACTAACTTCCTTCGGCACCCTCTCCAACTCTCCATCCCTTCTGCCAACCTGATAATATATCTTTCATCAACCACCACCACCTTGCCATCTTATCTTGCTGAGTCATCTTCCTCCCTTCCTCAAAAACTGCTAACCAGTGGCCCACCATTCCCATCCACACTGCAACAACTCACCCCAGTGTGAGCTACTCATTCCCTATCCCCCTGAGCACCCTCGCCCTAAGTACATCCCACCTCTCCCTCTCTCTTCCTCTATTTACCCCTCCTAACTATTGTTCTACTTCCTTCCAAAAGTCCTCCAACACCTCACACTCCCCTAGCCAGTGCTCTGGAGTCTGCACCACTCCTCCAACCTGCCCAACCCCCAAGCACTCCTCACACTCAAATTCCCCCCCTGCTACCAAGTGTCCCATCCTATAGTTCAGCATGATGTTTCACCTCATCACCCTCCACCACACCACCCAGAACTTTGGGGGAATCCACTTCTTCATCTCTGCCCCCCAAGCCCATAGGCCTGACCAGTCCCACTCCTCGCCAATCCTGATGCCCTGCCACCCTTCCAGCCAGAGGTCCAGGCCAAAGCCCTGCTGACTCTCCACTCCATTGCCAAGGTGGAAGTCAATGACCGGTGCTCCTCCTAGCAACAGCTTATGCCACTGCCACATCCCCGGACCCCAGTGTTCCTCAGCCACATTCCCCTCCCATCAGAGTCCAATCCTATGGCTCCCTTCAATCACTCCCCACCAGAACCCACGATATCTGAGCCTCCCACTGCCACCACATCCAACTACCTCCAGTAGGTCTCCAGATGACCCCCTGGGGGCATATCTTGCTTCCCACACCTTTTGCATCAGAGGAACCCAACCCCCCCCTTGCAACATCGCTGCCCTCTGGAGCCACCAAGCTCTCAGGCAGTGAAACTTCTTGGGAAAATCCACCAGTCCAAGGCCACCTTGCCCCATAGGAAGTGCAAGAGTCTCCCAGCTAATCTGACTCTATCTCCCAGCCCAGATCCAGTCCTTCACCAGTTTTAGCAATCTCTTAACCACCCAGGCTGGAAAGTCCAAATGGTATGCCAAGTACCACAGCTTTGGCATCCAGTAAACATTCAGAATCATCCCCGCCCTGCCAGGGAGATATGGCACCCCCCCCAGTCTTTTAGCAAGTTCCCCCATGCTCGCACCTTCCCCTCCCACCAGGCTTTTGGCAGCACTGACCCATATACTGAGAGGGAGATGCCCAAGTATCTGACTGCCTCTCCTGCAGATACCACTGTTCCAATGATGTCACCACCTATGATTCTATTCCCCAGCACTATCGTCTCACACTTGTGCCAGTTCAGCTTCTGGCCTGAGCATCTTTCATACCAGCCCACTGTCTCCTTGAGCTCTCCCACATCCAGAACAGAGCCCAGACCGACCACCATGTTATCTGCAAAAGCCCCATCTTCCAGGTCACCCCTAGCACCATCAACCCTCCAATCCTTCTCCTAATCCTATTCAGAAGCAGTTCCAGCGACAGAGCATACAGAATAGGGGACAGAGGGTCCCCTTGTGGCACTCCTCTCTCAAATGAAAATGGCACTCCTTGATGGCGGTTCACCATTATAGCCGCCTTACTACTCTCCAGCATCTGTATAATAGCTCTTCCCAGCTTCACCAGAATGCCAATCCTCTCCATTACTTTCTCCAACCACACATGGTGCACTCTGTCATATGCCTTCTCTTGATCCAAGAAGACCAACCTTCCATCTACTCCTGCGGCTCTTGCCCCTTCAATGATACCATGCACCCATGCCGTACCATCCCGAATCAGTCTACCACCTATAAATCCATGCTGTTCCTCCCCCAGGACTTGTTGTGCAACTGTCTGTAGACGTGCCACCAGTATCTTAGTTATTAACTTCCTGTCCATATCCAAAAGCATGATAGGTCGCCAGTTCTTCCAGTCCTCTCTCAGCCCCTTATCCTTATAGAGGAGAGCCACAAGTCCTAACTTCTGTCCCCCTAGCCAGTTTCCGGAATCGATTACAGCTTCACACATCTCCTTCATCTCCCCAAGCACCTCTTCAATATTCGCCATTTTCTTCCAAAAGTCCCAGGGCAGCCCATCCTCCCCTGGTGCCGTTCCATTCTTTGTAGCCAACAGCACTTTCAAAATTTCTTCCTCCTGAACAGGGTGGGTCAGATCCCCTAACCCCTCAGCTGCCAGTGGTGTCCACTCCTCTAAGAATCTTTCTATGGTTCATCCATCCTCCCCTCCCTCCTCCTCACTCCACAGGGTGCCCCACCTCTTCTTGAGTGAGCCCAAGATGCCTTGCACCCCTGCCACCATTTCGCCATCTTCTCCTATAATACCCTCCCACCTCTGCCTCACCTTGTATGCTCTCAGAATCCTAGTGAGATATTTTGTGGGCCTCTCACCCTCCTCCAATCCTTGCCACCTCAATCTTGCTATCATTCCTTGCACCTGTCTCTCCTCCTCCTCCCTTACGGTGGCCTTTAGCTCTTCAATTTCCATCATCACTCTTTCTCTTCTCCACTCTTCCTCTTCCTCCTCAGCACCTTCCCGACCCCCTGCAGCAACCAACAGGAGTCCCTCCAGTCGGCGTGAGACTTCCATCATCTGCTTCCTTCTACATCCCCCCTTGGCTCTCTCCATCTCTCCCCAAAACACCTGCGCAGTGGCCTTCAGCTTCAGCCACTGATCCCCTATCCCTATGCCATCCCTTCACCAGCATGCAATATTGTCTGTCACCTCTACCCCCCATTGATCCCATACCCTCTTGTCTTTTAACAATGCACAGTTAAGTTGCCAATGTCCAGGCCCATCTCCACTCCCCCCAAATGTCCCCCCCCCCACCACACCCCAGTGATCAGACCAGGGGCACCACCACACCTCCAATTCCTTCCAGACATCCATCCCTAAACAGTCAGCTGTGAGAATTCAGTCAATCCTTGTTCCAAGCCCCTGTACCCAGTAGATAAAGACTGCTCGATTCCCCCACTTCTGGTGCCCTGCATCTTCTAGTGCACCCAATCTCTCCATCTCCTCCCATCTATCCAGCCCCCCAATTCTACCCATCCCAGCTAGTCCACCATCAGAGCGGTCCACTGCAACATCCCCAACTATATTGAAGTCTCCTCCAAGTATGTCAACTCCAGCCTCCACCAAAGCCCCATCATCTAGCAGCCACTCAATCCAAGTTATTCTGACTCCCCTTTCTGCCGGACAGTAACAAGAGCCCACCACTAATGGCCCCCACCCTGTTCTTATCCACACCCCCCACAGCAAGTGATCACTCTACCTGCCAGTGTCCTGCAATTCCCCTTTGCCTTTCCTTATCAGAATCCCAACCTTCCCTCTCCATTCTGCTGCTCCTCCCCATTCTCTCAACCAGTTTATCTTGTCTACCTCATCTTCACATCTCACATCCTGCAGTAAAAAAACATCTGCTTCAGAATCCTTAAGCCATGCAAAAATGTTCCGACGCCTCTCTGATCCCCTCAGGCCATTGACATTGAGTGATAGAATATTGGTTGTACTGTTCATATTGAAATTGAATTTTGTAAGAGTCACAGGTCCAACCTAGATCTCCATATCCTGATCCATCCTAGACAAATCCAGTTCTCTCTCAGCTTTCAGCTCCACTCTCTCCTTAGCCTCCAGCGCCCCCAGAATCTCCTGAACGTCCTCTGTGTCCTTCTCTTCCATCATTGATCTATAATCCACACATGCCTCCTCCCACATTCCACTGCCATTCCAAGCCTTCCACCCCTCAATCACCATCTGACATGCCTCCATTTTCATCTCCTCCTCCCTAGTGGCATCCACCTCATATCCCTCATCCTCCATCAATGCTGCCAAGTATATCATTGCCAACTTTTCTACCACTCCAACTTCATATAGAATGTCGCTCCAGTCCTTCTCACTCAGCAGTCTAAAGTCAATATCGCCCTACTCCTCATCTGCCAAATCTCTCATCAATCGGCACAGCCAGGGCCCCTCCCCCACCTGCTCTCCTCCTGGAGTCATCACCCTCTTCCCCACCATCTTAACTCCATCCAGGCTGGCACTGGCTGCTTCATCCCACTCCTCATCAGATGCATCCACCAGGCTCTCTCCAGACACCCCAACTACCTGGCCCCCCAAGGCCAACTCTGGGACTCCAAATCTGACATTCTCACACCCTTCATAACCACATCCTCCACCTCAGCCCCTACTTCTCCAATGGTATCCTCTGGCCTCACATTCTCCTTATTCCTGTCAGTATCACTCTCTGGCCTCCAGTCATCAAAGAAAATCTCTTCTTCGGCACCTGCCCTTCTCTGCTGTAGGGCATGCTCGGAGAACATGGAACCCTCAGACCCCTTCTGCCTGCCCTTCTCCACTATGGTTGCCCCTGTGCCTTCCTTCTTATTATCTGCCCCAAGCCTAGCAAGGAGCTCCTGTTACTGCTTCCTCCCTTGGGCCCTTTCCCATATCGACTTGTCTAGAATCATCTTCCCATAGATTTCTACCATCATTGTGGCCTTCTCAAAGGCTTTCCATGCTCTCTCCCTCTGCTCCACAGCCCCCTCCAACTCCCACAGTGCCATCAGCAGGTCCTCCTCCTCCTCTTCTTAACCCTTGACCCTCTATACCTTACACTCGAAGGACTCCCACTTCAGTACTCTGGGCCAGTCCCCTCCTTTTCCTGTTGCCTCCTTCTCAGCTACTCTCAACCACACCTCTACATCTCCAGTGTGGAATGACATCCCCTCCCACATCTGAAATCCAATATCCACCACTTTACCATACTCCTGCATCACCTTTCCAACTCTTTCCTTTGTCTCCTCCATTGACACTGTCGGAACTCCCTTGACTACCAGATGTACCACTCTCGGGTCCTAATGCAGGCACCTCATCATTGGAATAGCAACTTCACCAATTCGCATCCCCTGGGCCACTGCCACCACTACTTGTTCCTCCTTGACAAATCCAACTTCCACTCCTTCCAGGCCCTTCAAGAACTTCACAGAAGCCACATCCTTCAGCTGCTTGCCCAGGAGCACCAGTACTGCCCTGGCTGTTACCACTAGCCCTCGGAAGCTCATCGTGAGTGTGAATTCCGAAATAGACTTCCTGAGCAACGGTGCCACCACCAGCCCCATTACACCATCAGCCAGGTCCCCCTTGCGTGTCACCGACGATCCCTTAGCCACCCCCTTGGTTCGATCAGCAGTCACATCTCCTTTTTTTTCCAGATTGCCAGTCCTGCTGTTATCAGCAGTCATGCCACACCCCCCAGCCCCTCCCTTCACCCCTATGCCTGACCCAGCTCCTCCACTCCCACTCAGCTTCCCCTTCAGTTCTCCAACCTTCTGCCATCCATTGCCATCTCCTCCTGCTCTACTCTTCACTACCGCCGCGAAGCTCACCAGTCCCTTGCCACTCCCCTCTCCTTTCTCTCCTTGCCTGCCATCAGCTTCCCTTCCACTGGTCACCTTCCCAAAAGATCCCATCCCAAGTCCATACTCTTCTTTTCCTTGCTGCCACCTGAATGCTGCACCAGTGTCGGACCCAGTATACCAACCAGGAGGTTGAATTGCTGTCATGTTGATAGTCATTTTCTTCAATAAACTGCTCGAGGTTTTTGCAAAAGATTTGTGTAACGTGAGTGGTAGTGAAAGAAGGTGTGGTTGAGTGTTGCAATCCTTCTTGGATCAAGTGGCTTTTGGCAGGCATTTCTCCTAAGTGTACCGGACAATTGACTTTTGCTTTTGCTTTCAGAACTGAGGTTTATTCACTCTTGTCTCTGGGGTATTTTATACATTGTGGTTGCTATCTGGTTGCTATCTGGCTAATTATAAGTTTGCTATTTATGGTGTGTTTGAGGTGACAGCCGCTATCAGAGTGACAGCCACTATTAGGGTGACAGCCACTGTCAGGGATTTTCTCTATTTTAGCTATCTAGTTATTTATATAGTTTTCCGCAGCAATGGTTGCTGGGCTGGTTACTATGCTAAGTGTTCAGGTCATCTGGCTTGTCTGTGTCATCTGGCATTATTAATTCTTAGTTAGAGTTATCTTAATGTTGATAGTTTTGATTGCTAAATCTTTCTCTCTAGTATTATATATCTTACTGAAAAGGGCTTACTATTTCCCAAAAACTCATAGACTTCTTCCTTATAGATGTCTATCGATGGGTTGAAAGAAATTATCACTACTTTGTAGTTTAGATTTCTAATGAGAATATAGATTGATGACATTTAGTTAAAAATTTATTTTCAGCCAAAAAGAGATATTACTTCTCTTAAAGTTCTAGAGGTAGTTTGAATATCAGATTACTAATTTTCACTAGTAGATATACATTAAGACTCCTTTATTGATAAGGTTCTAGATGGATGTCTTCTCTTACTCAGATGGGATGGCAGATATATAGTTTAATTTATAGAAACTGAAATAATCTTACTAAGGCAGAAATCATTAAACCTTCAATCCTATAGAAGCTATTTATCAGATCCTATTTATCAAGATATTACAGCCAATTATTCAAGAGGTGAATCAATTAAACAATACTAAGAGAGGACAAGAAGGCTTTGAAAGCACCAATAGAAATCCTCAGGAACTATCTATTAAAGTTTACAGGTGGTTAGAAGATAGTTGGAAAGGAGAAAGAAAAGACTGGAAGCAAGGAGGGGTATTTTCTAGTAGGGGGACAAAGAGAGCAGGAGGGACTGTAGCTGAGAGTAGAGTGGAGACTGCTGATAGTGATGTGACTATGACTGGGAGTAGAGTGGAGACTGCTGATAGCAATGTAATAGTAAATCTGGAAAAAATTCAGATATGATGATTGATAAATATGGGAGGATTCCCAAGGGCTTGGGGAATATAAGTAGAGGAGATTTGATTAATAGTATAATGGGTCTAATAGTAACTCCATTACTTAAGAAATCTATTTCAGAATTTGTAGTCACTTATATATTCTTTTTCAAATATCTTTAAATGATAGAGTATTCTGTATAACTTCTATTGAATAGTTGCTGTATTTTTTATAATAATATAATGAGTTATATCATAGGTTACTATAATCTATAGTGAAGATATCCTGGTATAGGTGAAGAAGTTCAGTCAATTGGTATTACTACTGAGATATCAATTCTTCTCTAATATTCATAGAAGTTTTTACTTTCTTCTGGGTTACAGAGAGGACTTTTCTTTCTTTTTTAATCTTTTGCTATATTCCTATAAGTTTAGTTCATAAACTTCTCTGTATATTTAGTTAAGATAGAGTACTAAGTATTCAATAATAATTTCTTTTTATAAGATAATATTCTTATAGCTTATATTAGTTACTCAAGAATATACTGGATTTATATTATTAGGAAATATATAACCTTCTATATCTAGATTTCAGATTTCTTCATTTGGTTCAAAGAAAAAATTCCTTGGATCAAGTGGTGCAAAGATTTTGATGATGGTCTGTTCTCCTGATTCAAAGATGAGATTCTTGTGAAGTATTACTAGTTGGTGATAAACTTGCTAAGATGTATTAATCTTAAATCAGTTGACCTGAAGAAGGTATACTTTCATCTTATCTGAGCTTTCAAATCCTTTAGTTTATCTGATATCTTTTGTGAGTTCAAGTACTTCTTGAAGCTAAGGAGTTTTGCATTTAAGTCAAACTGCTTGTATGATTTTGTCTTCTTTATAGATTCAAATCTAGATATTGCTTTCATTCTTTAAAATGATCTTGATTTTGCCTATATATTCAGAGTCAATGATTCCTCCTTTAGTTATTACTTCTTTGAATATAAGTTCTGATCTTAAGATAAACTAGATATATATTCCTTTTAGTAGTTATATAGCAATTCTAATTCTGATGAACTTTGTACTTTTAGAATCTATGACAGTATAGATAAGACTGCTAAAGTCATGGCCAATATCTTCAGATGTACTTTCTTAGATAAAATCACATGGGGGTTCAGTAAGATATATTGTGCAATATTCTTGCCAAGTATAGGTTGTCATTGGGCTGAGACTTCTAAAGCTATCATCTAATAACCTCTGATGTCTAGATGTAGCTATCTTGCTTCAGTAGAGAGGTCTCAAAGATAGTTGATTTCTCTTTTCCCTATAGAGTCCAAGGCTTTTATGAAATAGATAGTATTATCTACCCATCCTCAGTGAGTGGTATATCAAATAAGAGTCAGAATATCTTCTCCTAGATCATATATATATTGTGATAAGCTATGAAAATGTACCACCCGAATTGTAAGATGATGTGAACATTAGCATAGCATAGTAACCAACACAGCAACCATTGCTGCAGAAAACTGTATAAATAACCCAGATAGCTGAATTAGGAAAAGTGGACCCCCAAGGTCCAGTGGACCTCCAAGGTCCAGTTGACCCCCAAGGTCCAATCCTGCCATAAATAGCACTTTATAATTAGCCAGATAGCAACCAGATAGCAACCACAATATATAAAATACCCCAGAGATAAGAGTGAATAAACCTCAGTCCGAAAAGCAAAGCAAAAGTCAATTGTCTGGTATACTTAGGAGGAGAAATCTGCCAATGAGCCACTGCCAAGAAGTTGTGAGCTACTTTTCACTCCAGTCCACTTTCCGATACAAAGAAGTTCGTCATTTTCAAGAGAAGTCTGCCTTTTTGGTTCGCTTGCCAGATAAGCCAGAAGTCTACCAGTTTAAGTCTACCAGTTAAAAGGAAATCAAAGCCAGTCCCGATACACCTTCACAGTAATTCAGTTCGTGCAAATGAAGCAGTCCTGACGCACCTTCACAGTGATTCAGTTCGTGCAAATGAAGCAGTCCTGACACAACTTTGCCATCTGCATTCAAGAGATCTGCCACTTAAGGAATAAGCGGCCATTTTCTAGTCTGTTTTCAAGAAATCCACCAATCCACTGCATTCTGCTAATTCACATCATTCGCCCACATTGTTCAACATTAAGACCGCCATCCTCTATCCACCAATCTGCCGCATTCCGCCAATCCACATCATTTGTCTGCATAGTTCGAGTTCTCACCACTCAAATCCACCTCAAGCACTCAATCCACACCATTCAATCTGATTGCCTGTCACATGAGCAACCTGCATCCAGAAGCTGCTCATTTAAGGAATAACTGATTGCCAGTTCTCAGAAGAGCCCACTCTTTTAAGGAAACCTGCCAAATTCGCTGTATACAAGATCGCCATGCCACATGAAATTACCCACTGATTGTCGCTCAAGAAGGAAATCTGCTCACACACAAAGGACCATCAACCCAAGAATGCCGCCAAATTAGGAAATCACATGCAGAAAGTCTCCAGCTGTTGAATATTATACCACTAAACACCAACACAAGGAACCTATACATATTATCCAAATATTTTGTTGCTTTTTAACAAAGTAACTGGGGGCTCAAGCCAATCTACACAGCCACCCAACCTTGTAATTTGCCTCTATTGAGTCAGGTACATTACATTTGGGGGCTCAACTGGGAATATTCTCCTAAGAATTATTGTGACTTTTTAGCTCACAGAATCAAACCTTCAACCTGGAGACCAGCACAATTGCAACCTTTGACACAGGACCAATTTCAGGTACCACAGGAGAAGAAATTCCAGCTCTACAAAGTGTTTGGACAAGAAGAGAAATAATTACCTCTAGAATCGGATACCACTCAGCATCAGAAGGATCTGTCATTGCAGAAGCCAGCACTGTACGAAATCCTCCACCAGTACCACCAGCAGATACACCAACCAGAGATTTTGATGAGCTCACACCAGACGAAGCAAACAACACTAATCTAGACTTTGACAACCTTGTCCGAGATCTCAACAATCACCTGGAAAGATTCCCTCCAAGAGTCTTTTCTGATTTACCTAGACCAGTAACCCCAATCTGAAGAGAATAACCCACAAGACTTCCCAGAATAGTACTGAGAAGAGCACCATCTCCCAGATCCTTTGCACCTTCAAACTCCTACCCATCAACAGCTTACAACTCCGAATCAGAGCCAGAAATCAAAACAGAGTCAGAAGACAGTGAAGATGAAATGGGCACAACACTACCCACATTTGCAGGATACCCAGAGGAGGATCCAAGAGAATTCATAGATACAATCGAAGAAATAGCAGCTCTGAGAGATTTGTTAACTTAAAGATGAATCGATGTCTTCAAAGCACAACTAAGAGAACCAGCCAAAGGCATCTTCACCAGAACTGCAAGTGATAACAACACAAACCTAGGAGATGTCATGGAGAATGCAAGATCAGATGAAGAACAATATGAGGCCATGCAGTACTGGATCATTAAAAAGTATACAGGAAATGAAACCCACCACAAAGCCCAAGAATCTATCATGGAAATGAAGATGAACCTTGGAGAATCCCCAAGAGCATTCTTCACCCGAATCCAGAAAAGAATGTATACTGCTGGATTCAATGCTGCCAACCAAGACATTATTGGTCCAATGACCTTCATGAATGGAATCCCACCCAACATTGCTCAACATGTCCAAACCCTGGGTATCAGGAAACCTGAAGAGCAAGTAGATGCAGCCCAAGGATACTTTGATGTCAAACAAGGAACCATCTGGACCAACAATTGGAAAGAAGACAAAGAAGACCTCTTGGTCAAGGCCCTACAAGGAATCCTTCAAGGAGAATCAAAAGGAGAAAAACCCACCAAAGAATGAAAGAAGGACAAGAATGAGATTCAAGACCTCAATTTGAAAGTAGACAGACTGGTCAGTCAGATTGAAAGGCTCACTACATGCGAAAATCAGAATTACCAACCAAGGTATCCCCCTCAAGAAAATCGGAACTATCAGCCAAGGTACCCCCCATGCAAAAATCAGGATTATCAGAGGAACTACCCATCCTCTGATAGTCGAAACTATCCTTCAAGAGACAGAGCAGAGATCCAATGTTACAAGTGTGGACAGCAAGGACACTATGCCTCCGAATGCAACAACCAAGGCAGCTCAAGGAATTCTGAACCACCAAACCGAAAGGATACCCACAACAAAGGGACAGAAGCTCACCCAGTTGAAAACTATGAACAGAGTGATAGTGAGGAATACAGTGACCTAGACTTGTATCCAACCAAGGCTGAATATGGAGAAACAGTCTATTCAGTAGAAAAAAGAAAGAGAACAGTAGGCTGCCCCCAAGCAGTTGAGAAGCCACCTAAAAGAACCAGCAGAAGAATCATTCGAAATGAAGATGAAGAAGAGCAGGTTGATACACCTCCCCAGTCTCATTCACCCTTCATTCCTGGAGCTACTATCAATGGAGAAGATCCTCTACCAGAATCTGCTGATGAAGATATGAGAGAAGAACCCGAATTGGAAACCAAGACTCCAAGGTCCATGAAGAAATACATCCCAAAGACCATGCCCCAGGACATCTACAATGAAGCCTGGAATAAGATCCAAGAAGCCAAGATGGAAGTCCCACTCTTACAGTTCCTTCAACTAACATCTGCCAGAGTAAGGAACAAGTTGCTGTGAACCACCAGATCCTACACTGGAAGAGTTCCCATCCCTCAAGAAGAACCAGCAACCTCTGCAGTACAAGCTGCAGAAAGACATGTCAGCACTTACTTGTTTGGAGAAATCAGAGGCCAGAAGGTGAAAATCCTCATTGACACTGGAGCAGCTGTATGTATCATTGCTAAGAAATTCCTGGACAGCATTCAATGACCAATTGATGGACCCTCTAGTCTCAGCATCATAGTAGCAGATGGAGCCTGAACTCAACCCCTAGGAGAAGTCTGAAACATCACTATTACTCTTGGATATATTCAGTTTGCTATCCTCAAGGCAGTTGTGACCAAAGCTGTCACCTATGACATGATCCTCAGCACCAATTGGATGAAGAAAATGAATGTAGATGTCAACATTGGACAATAAGTACTCAAATTCGACTACAGAGGAAAGAAGTACCAAGTCAAGGTCACTAGCTTCGAACCATCAAAGAAGAAGAAGAAGGTGACTATTCAAGAAGAATATGCAAGCAGTGAAGAATCCACTACTGAGGAAAAAGAGAAAGAGGACTCTTAAAATGACAATGACTCCAGACTGAGGCCCCGAATCAACATGGTAGAAGACAGACCAGAAGATAATGTGTGGGTACAAAACACTATTCCCATCACATCAGAGCCATTGCTGGGGAAGCCAGAGGATACATCAGATGTCTCCAAAGACAGAAATGTGAGAAACACTCATCCAGACATGTAGGAATTCGAAAGAGTCCTGGTACTACATGTCCTGACTGCAGGAGAAGAAAGAAGAAATGTCTCCACAACACCTAGCCAAAAAGCCTTGCACAAGTCATACCCAACCTCAAAATCGAAGCAGCTGAAATTCAAGCAATTTGGGACCAGCCTCCAGAAGAAGATGATAGCATTTCTGAAAATGAAGAGCTCCCCACAGTTGTTTCATGGGATGATCCGAATTGGGAACCCCAAGAAAGAGAAGATAACACCCCTTGAAGTGAAGAAGAAGCTGGACCCAGCTCACAACCAGTCATCCCAAGGCCCAAAACCCATCAAGAGAGAGCCTTCCGAATAGGCAGATGCCCCCATCAAATCATCTTCCACTCACCAAGAGACTACTGCTATAAATGCCATATATTGGACCAGCATGCCAGACAGCCCTATGAATAGAGTTCTCCAAAAAATCATTGCAGAAGGGACCTCATTCCAAGAATCTATCACCTCACTTATGAAAAGAAGACATGGAGTCGGATTCTACACCCAAACAGAAGTAAAACCCCTCTCCACCCTTCCACCAAAGTATGATGTGAATGGATGCAGATTTCCAAAGCAAGGAGAAATTGAAGAAAGAAAGAAACACTTTCAAGCTATGGGATATTGCTATCATGGAAAGCACCCAAGATGCTGGCCCTGTCAACATGAAAAGATCCATCTCAGTAAGGATGTAATTGAGCACACACTCAAAAGAGGAGATGACCAAGCAAAAATTCAAAAGGAGGAAAAGAAGAAGCCTATAAGGAAGGTCCTTAAGATATATGACCAAGGAGAAGATATCCTAGCTCTCATTTGCCATGCAACCCACCAAGGATGGATAGATGATGCTATCAATTTCATGGAAGCCTTGGACCCCACTGGAAAAAGAGGAATCAATTATCTTCAAGACCCCTCTACTGGAACAAGATGGCCACACCTAGATATCAGAGGTTGGAGATCTGATGCCACAGAAGCCTCAGCTCATGGACAACCTACACTTAGCAAGAACATTGCACAGTTTACCCTACTTCACCCCAATGCAATTCCACTAAAAAAGGCACACCAAGAAGATGTCAGTTATGATCTCAGCAGTCTCTATGATACCACCATAGGCACTGGAAACACAATACTCATCAGAACTGGTATTGCCATGCAACCACTAAAAGGAACTTACATCCAGTTGACCTCAAGGTCTGGGCTAGCCCTTGAAGGACTCTCTACTGAAGGAGGAACTATTGATCCAGGATACACAGGCAAAATCAAGGTCATTTTAAGAAATGGAAGTGGTGAATGGATTCGAATCAACAAAGGAGATAAAATTACACAGACAGTCTTCCTCAAGTACAAGACTCCTCAGCTGCAAGAAGTACCCAAGCTTATTCAAGAAACCAGACAAACCAAAGGATTTGGAAGCTCAGACAAGAAGGAAGTACATCTCCTTCAGGTCAGCTGATTCAAAGCAAATACCCCTCAGCAAGTTTTCCGCCAGCCAGTAAAGCTTCACAAGAACCTCATCCTTGAGCCAGGAGAGCAAACCACCATCGAAATCTTTGCACCACCAGACTCCAGGAATCTTTTCTTTGAACCCAATGAAGAAATCCGAAATCTGTACATAGAAGGGTACACATTCCCTGACAAGATGAATCCAGTACACTCTCGAGCAACCAACACAAGCTGGGACAACATCATCCTGCCAAAAGGAACCATCATTGGACACCTTGTGCCTTATCTCAACTGAACACACAGAGAAGTTTATGAACTAAACTTACAGGGAAATGGCAAAAGGTAACAGAAGAAAGGAAAGGCCCCTCTGCGACCCAGGAGAAAGTGAAGCCTTCCATGAATATTGGAGAAGAATTGACCCCTCAGCAACAAAAACAATTGACCAAACTCCTTCATAAATATCAGGACATCTTCACCACAGACTATGGCAACCTGCCATACAATCTATCATACCACTACAGTATAAATACAGGAAATGCAACACCCATCCAACAGAAACCATACAGGATACCCCACCACTTGAAGACATTCGAAAAAGAACACATACAGGAACTCTTAGACAATGGAGTCATCTGACCCTCTACCAGCCCTTGGGCAAGCCCTATACTTATAGTACCAAAGAAAGGAGGATGGATACTAGTTGTGGACTTCAAGAAACTCAACACAGTAACCAAGAAAGATGCATACCCCTTGCCCCGAATTGATGACCTTCTGGACTAGCTACAAAATACAAGATACTTCAGCAGCATGGATCTATTTGCAGGATTCCATGAGATATCAATGGACCCCAAAGACATTCAAAAGACAGCTTTCCTTGCCCTAGGAAAATTGTTTGAGTACCTCTGAATGTCTTTTGGACTCTGCAATGCACCCCCAACCTTCCAGCAAATAATGAACTCAGTATATGCCCCTCTCATCTACTACTGCCTGATTGTGTATGTGGATGATTCCAACATCTACTCAGCGAATTTCGAAGACCACCTGCAAGACCTTGAAGAGTTTTTTAAACTCACCCAAAAGAACCATCTGAGACTCAACTCAAAGAAGTGCTACTTTGGCAAACAGAAGCTCGAATTCCTTGGATTTGTAGTTTCTAAAGATGGAACACATGCAGACCCCAAGAAAATTGAAAAAGTCAACAACTTCCCTGTCCCCAAGACCCCGAAGGAAGCTCTATCTTTCCTGATGCTTGCATCTTACTACAGAAGATTTATTATGGGATTTGCCGAAATCTCTGCCCCAATCTGAACCTTGCTAAAGAAAGGAGTACCATTCCAATGGAAAGAACCACAAGAAGAAGCCTTTCGAAAACTACAACACTGCCTGACCTCAGCACCAATCCTAGTCCAGCCAGATCTGCAGAAACCTTTCATTCTGTACACTAATGCATCCAAGAATGGCCTCAGAGCTATCCTTGTACAAGAAGGACCTGATAAACAGCACTATGTGATAGCTTATGCAAGCAGAGCCACCAACAAGCAGCAGACCAACTATGGGAGTACCAAATTGGAATGTCTTGCTGTCATATGGACAGTCACCCTGTTCAAACATTACCTCATTAGAAAAAAGTTCACCCTGATCACAGACCATGCAGCTCTCAAATGATTACTGCACCAAAAAGACCCCACTGGAATCCTTGCCTGATGGATCCTTATTCTTCAAGATTATGAAATCAACATCATCCACAAAGTGGGAAGAACTTACAATAATGTTGATATTCTTTCCCATATGATCCAATGAATCAAAGGAAGGGTGTACCTTGGAACTGCACCCTCAAGAAAGTTCCCATGACCATCAGAGAGCAAGAACATCTCATCTGACAAGAACACCAGAAAGCCCACCAAGGACAGACAAACACAGAAGACAAGATTCGAAAAGATTATCAACATTGACCACACCTCAGAACATAAGTCCAAGACATCATCCAGAAGTGTGATACCTGCCAGAAGTATTAAAGAAAGAAGAACTTTCAAGCCCCTCTGCAACTGATTCCCCCACCCACTCACATCTTCCAAAGATGGAGAGTAGATGTAATTGGACCCCTGTCAGTAATACCAAAACAAAACAGATACATCCTAGTATTTGTTGAACATCTGACCAAATGGCCTGAAGCATACCCTATAGAGATTGCAGATGCCCTGACCATTGTTGGACACCTTCATGACCTTACCCACTGATATGGATCTCCTGAAGAATTTATCTCTGACTGTGGAACAGAATTTGTGAACAACATAATCTCAAGTTATACACGAATTCATGAGATCTACCTGAAAAGGACTACCTCTTATCATCTATAAACCAATGGAATGACCAAAAGAATGAACCAGACCATCAAGAAAGAACTTGTCAAGGTCAATCCTACCAATTGGGATCTCTGCTTATCCGAAATTCTGTGGGAAATCCGAAATACCCCTGCTGTCTCAACCAAACAAAAGCCCTTCGAAATGATGTTTACTAAGAAGACCAGAACTGCTGACCATGAGAACCTTGGAAAGCTTCTTGAAAAAGGAGATCAGCTGCGAAAAGATGCCCAAAACCAAATTATCAAGATACAGGAAAGATAAAAGAAGTATTATGACCAGAAACAGAAGGATCAGAAGATCAAGATTGGAGATCAAGTCCTAGTTTGGAGAAGCATGATTGAGACAAACTTTGCTGCCAAACTGGAACTGAAATGGAAAGGACTATACCTTGTACACAACATCAGAGGAACCAATATCTATATAAGAAGCATGGATGGATATGTCTTGAGAACCCCAGTACACATCAATTGCCTCAAGATATACCTGCACAAACCATGAACCAGAGGATAGATCAATGCCTCCAGACCCTCATCCTCAGTTCCTTTCAAGCTCTGCCAATTCCCCTACCCCAGTTCCACCAACTTGAAGGAACTCCAATACAATTGATTCAGAAGCATCAAGAGAATCTTGCTATTGCCCAGAGATTGCTTCAGATCCACCACCTGCAAGCCTTCTACAATATTAGACAACTGTTACAAGAACAACCCTACATATACAATCCAGCTAGCATAACCTGCAGAGAAGCCAGGACTGCCAAACAAATCTTCACCCTATATGAACAAAATGTGGGAGCACTTGTACAGGCCCAATTTCATCTGAATGACATCCAGAAGATGAATGAAGAAACCTTCCAAAGTATCCTCCAACAAGTGGACTTCCTGTTTCCAAAGTACAAGAAGAAGATCCAGAATTAGGATAGAGTGATCCAGACACAGAAGGAGATGATGATACAGGTATAGATGCTGAAGATGCTTATGCCTACTGGAATGATGACTAAAGGATAGTCTGGGACAGACCACCCTTTAGTGGGGGCTGATGTGATGAGCCATGAAAATGTACCACCCGAATTGTAAGATGATGTAAACATTAGCATAGCATAGTAACCAACACAGCAACCATTGCTGTGGAAAACTGTATAAATAACCCAGATAGCCGAATTAGGAAAAGTGGACCCCCAAGGTCCAGTGGACCCCCAAGGTCCAGTGGACCCCCAAGGTCCGGTGGACCCCCAAGGTCCAATCCTGCCATAATAGTACTCTATAATTAGCCAGATAGCAACCAGGTAGCAACTACAATATATAAAATACCCCAGAGACAAGAGTGAATAAACCTCAGTCCGAAAAGCAAAGCAAAAGTCAATTGTCTGGTACACTGGAGAAGAAACCTGCCAATGAGCCACTGCCAAGAAGTTGTGAGCTACTTTCCACTCTGGTCCACTTTCCAATACAAAGAAGTTCATCATTTTCAAGAGAAGTCCACCTTTTTGGTTCGCTTGCCAGATAAGCCAGAAGTCTACCAGTTTAAGTCCACCAGTTAAAAGGAAATCAAAGCCAGTCCTGATGCACCTTCGCAGTGATTCAGTTCATGCAAACAAAGCAGTCCTGACGCAACTTTGCCATCTGCATTCGAGAGATCCACCGCTTAAGGAATAAGCTGCTATTTTCCAGTCCGTTTTCAAGAAATCCGCCGATCTGCCGATCGCCCACATTGTTCAACATTAAGACCACCATCCTTTATCTGCCGATCCGCCGCATTCCGCCGATCCGCATTGTTCATCCGCATTGTTCGAGTTCTCGCTGCTCAAATCCGCCTTGACTGCTTAATCCGCACCATTCAATCTGATTGCCCATCACATGAGCAACCCACATCCAGAAGCCGCCCATTTAAGGAATAACTGATTGCTGGTTCCCAGAAGAGCCCGCTCTTTTAAGGAAACCTGCCAAATTCACCATACACAAGATCGCCATGCCACACGAAATTACCCACTGATCGTCACTCAAGAAGGAAATCCACTCACACACAAAGAACCGTCAACCCAAGAATGTCGCCAAATTAGGAAATCACATGCAGAAAGTCTCCAGCTGTTGAATATTATACCACTAAACACCAATACAAGGAACCTATACATATTATCTGAACATTTTGTTGCTTTTTAACAAAGTAACTGGGGGCTCAAGCCAATCTACACAGCCACCCAACCTTGTAATTTGCCTCTATTGAGTCAGGCATGTTACAATATGTATTTTAAGACTCTTTTTTATAGATTTCTTTTTCTTCTCTTTTCAGATTTTTGCTTAATTATCTTCTCTCTTGAGTATATGTTG
>RQIL01027332.1:0-18595 GCA_003951145.1 Jimgerdemannia lactiflua | reverse complement strand
CTGTATAAATACCCCCCCCCAAACTGCAGTGAATAAACCCTCAGTCAATTGATTTGCAATATCAACTTAAGTTTTGAAGAACTTTGGGAAAGACTCCAAGAGACCGGAATTCTGAGAACAAGATAACGAAGTTTGAGTTAAAGAATTTCTCTTGCCACATTCAAGACTGCCGAGTTTAAGGAAATCGCTGCCACAGATCGCCGCATATTTCAAAAGACCCGCCAGGAACTAGAAGACTGTCAAGAACTATCACCTGCTCTCAGGTTAATCGAATGTATGACACGAGCAACTGAGCTGCCGCTACGAACAATTCCTGTCCACCGTCACGAGCCGTTTAGTTTAAGATTGCCGTCCCATGCACAATCAACTGCCTGTTCCCCACGTTGTTCAACAATCGATCGACTGCCCGCTCGCCACGTTTAATAGACCCACCCAGACCGTTTATTCGAGATACAAGTTCTCACGCATGTTGACTGATAATCGTCAGCCTGCCCGCATTTGGAACCCAATCGCCGCCACGCGCACTCACCCACCAAGGATAAAAGAATAACTGTCCTGCCACCAGAAACCCCTTTTGTACGATCCATCGCCCGCATACCGCTAAACATTGAGCTGTCATATTTCAATAATCTGAGCCATATTCAATAACCCATCATATCTGACTTTGAGCCATTGACGAATGACAAATCGGACGACCAGTCACGTGACCACCGACCCGATAATCAACCGTGAACAATATATTTAATTCATTATTTTCGAGACTGTGCTTCACAAGTGTGCTAGAAACCTTATAAGCTTATACAAAAAGCACACCACATTTTGGGGGCTCAACTGGGAATAGTTTTTCTAAAGACTTGACCTTTTGGCTCAAGAACCCAGTAGCCATCTACATTGGAGACTCCAGGAGAACCTAGCAGCCAGCAACAAGTTCAGAGACAGCCCTCTTCAGCAGAAAAGAAGGCCCACACCATCATCAGGACAGCAGCCAGATCCCTTTTCAAGAATAGCAGCCAGAAGACCGAATCCAAGGACAAAAGTGACCCAGACTATGGTTTGACCTCCAGGGAGAGAAGACAACTCAGAGGACAACCGGAACCCCTTCAGCTTCAAGACCTAGAAGAAGACCTTCCTGAAGAATATCAGACCTGAATCTATAGGAAGAACTCTGACCGAAGTGACTACATCACCACAGCCATCAATCGAGCCACCCCTTTAGACCAAGTCTACTTTGAGACATCTGAAGGAGAAGACTATCATCCTTACTCAGAAGATGAGTTTGATCCACACTATCACACAGGCAGCTACCAGCAAGGCGAACCAGACTTCACTACTTCACAACAGCAAGGACAGACAAGTTCACCACCAGTTATATCAGTCCCCTAGGCCCTTCAATTACCCGGACCACTGCACCTTGGTTACTCATACCCCGCTACTATCCACAAGAGACAAGGAACGACACCTCTCTCAGAGCCTCAGTATCTGATAGCCACTACCAACCACTTAGGAGATCACCACCTTCAAGGACCTACACCCTGGCCTTATTCAGCAGACCCAGCTCTCCTACATTATCAAGACACCGCCCTCTGCCTGTACCCCCCATACATCAAGCACCTTCCCCTCCCCCACAAGGACCACCAAGGAATGCTACCCCTGAACCAGCATCAGATAGTGAGAACAGTGAAGACAAGCCAGACATGAGCTACTTACAGAAGTTCTATAGTACAGATGATGAAGACATCAAGGAGTTCATTGGAGAAATCGAAGTACAAGCAGCTGCCAAACGATGGGATGCAGAAAGGAAACTCAGCATTGTAATATCACTTTTGAGGGGCCCAGCCCTTCAAAGATACAACCAAGCCAAACAAAATGGAGAAGAAATCTTCAGGGCAGAACACCTTGCTCACCTCGCAGCAAATGGAAACCATGTGCAAAGATACACCATCCACAAAGACTGGCTCTGTGTCCAGTTCAATGGTCTTGAGCACCAACAAGAAGCACAAGAAGCTCTGATCTATATGACCCAAGCTGTCAATGAAACCCCTAAGAGTTTCTACCATCGGATTCAAGTGCAAATGATCAAGGCAAACCTACAACCTGCAGTCCAACTAGTATTGGCATCCACTACCTTCCTCAATGGCCTTTATCCAGAACTCAGAAGACAAGTCATTAGGATGGGTTATTGGAGTATTGAGCAGCAAGTCGCCGGAGCACAAGGATGTTGGGAAGCAGACTACAGACCAGCCCAGCAAGACCACTAAGAGCCAGCTAGAGCTGAACCTCCAAGATCTCGAGGATCTACCACAGCAGAGCAAGAGAATGCATTCCTCAGAGCCCAGTTGGCCAACTATGAGAGCAGACCCACACCTTCGGTCTTAGCCCAATTCAGTCAATCACAACAGCAGCAGCCGCCAAGAGTACAAGAAGACCCAATGACCATGCTCACAAAACAAATGAAGGACCTAGTCATCACAGTGGCACAGCTGAAGAACCAAGAAGGAAGACAGCAAGATTACCATCATGACAATAGGCCAGACTATCAGCAATAAGACAACAGGAGCTCTTCACAGGCACTACTAGCTACAACTGTAGGATCAGCTACAACTGGTCCCCATGCCCCTACCTGTTTTTACTGTGGAAACCAAGGCCACATCCAGAGGCACTGCCTGAGGAAGCAAGCTACTCAGTCTAATGATAGAAATGTCAACCTCATTCAGATGGATGAAGAGATGTGAGAAATAGAAGAAGAAGCAGCCTGGCTTCACAGACAAGATGATGCCTATCTGTACTATGAAGCCTTTCCATCTAAGGTAACTTGGGATGCTGCCCCCACACAGACCAGAGGACAAGGAAGACCACCAAGGATCCCACCCCCACCACTGCCAGTAATAGTATCTACAGGCAAGCACCCAAGACATGCCCATTCCTCCTCGGATTCCCCACCAGAAAACAACAAGCGAGTCAGAAGAGACACCTCTGAGCCTGAGGCTGGACCATCAAGAGCATCAAGGACTACTTCTCTGCCTGACCTCGAAGAAGATGAGCACATGAGTGTGGAATCCTCAGCAGATGAGATGCCCATCAGGAACGAAAGACCTCACCCTCAAGGAACCAAACACCAAAGGAACAGCAAACCTCATGCAGCAGCCTCACTTTGGGACCAGATCCATCAACAGAATGCAGGCCTCACTGTCAAGCAAGTCCTCAAGAATGCTCCAGAAGTTAGGCGAAAATTCCTGAAGGAAGCCAAGGAAGATACCAAGAGACTTCCTGTTCAAGGACCACACACGCAAGAACCCAGCACTATTTACGCAGTGCATGAAAGCTGATGACATGATCATCAATCCACCAGACTTGCAAGTGGAAAAGTACATGGAGAAAATGCCTGGATTCTTATTGACACTGGAGCAGCAGTCTGTATCATCACTCAAAGGATGTTGGAAAGAATCGGTTGGGGAATTGATGAAGGAACCAAAGCAAGAGTCATTATGGCCGATGGATCAGCATCTACCCCCCTTAGACTTGTACGAGACATCCCCATTCAAGTTGGGAAAGCCTGCCTCAATGTACCTCAAGCCGTTGTGACTCCCGCGACCTCTTATGACCTGATCTTGGGAATAGATTGGATGCACTGAGTTAGAGCCAATGTAGACATCAGAAAACAGCTCCTAGTCTTCACCATTCATAGACAAAAGCACAAGGTACCCATCAAGTCAAGAGCATCATCAAGAAAAGCAAGTTCAGCCCCTGAGACAGAATGGCATGGACACGGCAAAACACCTACTACCACTGAGGATGAGGATGAGAGTGAAGCAAATTTCCTGCAAGAGTTGGGAAGTGACTTTGACGCCCCTATAGGTCAAGATAGCAGACTAGAAGAGCCCTTTGTTGGAGTCATTGACATTGAGGGTCTACAATCAAGGATTGATGGAAACAATAACGAAAGAGCAGTATGCGAGTTTGCAGGGCCATCTACACAGCCACCACCCCCATTGGTAGAAAATCGAATCATGCGAGCCTTCCGCCTAGGCAAATTTGAGCATTTCAATTGCTTTTACTCACCAAGAGATGATTGCAGCAACTGCCGAATCCTGGACATCAAGAAGGTTCCAATGCCAGCAACTGAAGATAGAGATGAATGGAGGTGAGCACCAATTCCTATCTGAGCAACTCCAAAGACCTTCAAGAAGACCTACCAAGAGCAACAAAAGGTTCTTTCCCAACAACCTGTGGAGACCTTCACAATCGAAAAGGATAGCAACAGTTCCTATACCATCACCCGAGCTCTACAGATTACTCTGCCCATCTATGACAAGTACCGGAAGAGGTACCCCACCTGTAAGGAAGTTAAGGAATGGAATGAAGACTTTGTTTAGAAGGGACATTGTGATTGCGGAAGGACCTTCACCTGCTACTGGTGTGAACATCGAAGTGTTCATCTTAGTGAAGACATCTACAAGAGCCGAGTTAAGAGAAAGGATCCCACCCTACAAGAACTCCAAATCTGCTGGGCCTGCCAAAAATGCAAAGAGATCAACCATGAAGGAAACTGCAAAGCAAAGAATAAGACCACCATCTGGGACCTACCATTAGAAATTCTAACTGTCATCCATTGGTACTGCCGCCCACATGAAGGAAATCAGGGAGTCAATCTTGCCTTCACTCTCATGGAAGCTCTGGACCCACTCGGAAGGACTGGATTCAACTACACAAGGAACCCAAAGACAGGAGCACACTGGCCATTCTTCAAGCCAGAACGAATGGAGTTCTCACCCACAATTGCAGCCGCTGGAGCACCCTTCCTCAAGGCCCAGCCAGTTATCCAAGTCAAGCTACTCTCACCATGGGCCCAGCCCTCTCTTGTACAAACAGAAGGATCAGTTGGATATGACCTCTGCCTCCCCTATCAAGCAGTAATCCGACCCAGGAGTACCAGGACCTTTGACCTCCAAATTGCACTCGCCATACCACCGGGACTCTATGGTCAACTGGTGTCAAGGTCATCTTTGGCAGCTAAAGGAATTACCGTGGAAGGAGGAGTCATTGATCAAGACTACCAAGGCCCTCTCAAGGTTATCATCCACAACAATGGAAGGGCCCATCAAAACTTCTGCCCTCTGGAAGCTATTTGTCAGATACTCTTCATCAAGACTTCACAGCCTACCATCCAAGAGGTAAAGCAACTGGACAGTACCAAGAGAGGACAAGGAGGCTTTGGAAGTACCAACAGAGACCACCAGGGACCACCCATTGAGGTTCATATAGCAAGAGTAGCTCAGTTCAGACAAATGAGACCCTACATCTGCCACCCCATCCAAGTAAGAGAAGACATCACCCTGCAACCCTATCAGCAAAAAGGCCTTGATGTACACCTCCCAGTAGAAGCAGACAACCTAATATTTGCACCATCAATAGAGCTCCGAGAGAAATATCACCTACTCTTGGCAGAAGAACGAATTCACGACCAGATGTCACCAATCCACATTCCTATCAGGAACATGGGCTTTGAGGTGATCACCATCTCCAAAGGAACAGTACTGGGATATTTCGAACCACTGATAGACAACTATGAGGAAGAAGTCTTTGAGTTTTTGGGAAATGGCAAGCCCTCTCCGGTGAGACTGACAGTACCAGGGAGGAAGACTCAGCAATTAAAGCTGTTGATATCGAGACAACTTTAACCGGGGACCAGCAACAACAGATACAAGAGTTGATAGAAGAATACAAAGATATATTTACTACCACATACAATAACTTCCCACCATATCAATATGGAGAACACCCTATACATACTGGAAATGCGAAACCTATCCGACAGCACCCCTACCGAACACCACACCATCTGATCGAGTTTGAACAACAATACATAGAAGAAATGCTACAAAACGGAGTTATCAGACCCTCATCAAGTCCCTGGGCTTCACCAGCAATCATAGTACCAAAGAAAGAAGGATGGAGATTAGTCGTGGACTTTAGAAAACTCAACAAAGTCACTATAGAAGATGCCTACTCATTGCCAAGAATAGATGACCTCCTCAATGCCCTTGGGAAAGCCAAGTACATGACCACTACAGACCAGTTCCAAGGATTTCAAGTAATACCCATTGCCAAGAAAGACATCTGCAAGACAGCCTTTATCACTAGATGAGGACAGTATGAATATCTCTGAATGCCATTTGGACTCTGCAATGCACCAGCCTCATTCCAAAGAATGATGAACTATGATTACCAGGACCTCATTGGAAGAAATGTGTTAGTCTACATAGATTATGTAATCATCTACTCCGAGACATTCGAGCAACACTTGCAAGACCTCCACAAAGTGTTTGATACCATTCGAAGCTCAGGACTCAGACTCAATGCCAAGAAGTGCTTCTTTGGAAAACACCAAGTCGAATATCTGGGATATGTTGTCTCAGCTCAAGGCACACATGCTGATCCGCACAAGGTAGAGAAAGTCAAGAACTATCCGGTTCCTACCTCAGCAAAGGAGACCCTATCCTTCCTCATGTTAGCATCCTATTACCGGAGATTCATCCCAAGATTTTCAGACAAGGCAGCACCACTCCGGGACATCTCCAAGAAAGACCAACCATTCTATTGGAAAGAAGACCAGAAAAAGTCTTTTGACTTACTCAAGAAGGCCCTCACTGAAGCCCCTGTTCTGGTGTGGCCAAACTTTGACAAACCATTCATCCTGACAATTGATGCCTCAGTCCTTGGACTTGGATCAATTCTATCCCAGCAAGATGACCAGAAGAAAGAACATGTCATTGAATATGCTAGCAAGGCCACAAATGAGACCCAGGCGAACTATGGTGCCACCAAACTAGAATGCCTTGCAGTAGTATAGGCAGTAGACCACTTCAGACACTACCTCTTGGGAAAGAGATTTGCTCTCATCACAGACCATCAAGCCCTACAATGGCTATTCAAGAAGCCAGAACCCTCAGGAATCTTTGCCAGATGGATCATGTCTCTGCAAGAATACCAGTTCACCACTGTCTACAAGAAGGGCATCAAGAATTCCAATGTGGACACCTTGTCAAGAATCCCACGAACCCAAGAAGGGAAAGAGCCCCCACAAGAGAAGGCTGCTTCCCGCTCACCCAAATGAACCGGGAATTGCGCCTCACCCTCATCTGGAGCCTGCATCATAGGAGCTTCAAGAAAGGAATCCAGCCAGCTCACAAGCTGTTTATCCAGAGAAACTTCAAGAAATTTCAAGAAGGCGATGGCAAACTTTGGAGAGTAGAAGGATATCGATACACCCGAGTTCCAAGAGAAGACGAGATACCAAAGATACTTACAACAAACCACAATCAGAATGCACACCGAGGAATTGGAGCTACCATTGCTAGAATCAAGAAAAGATACTGGTGGCCTAAGATGAGAAAACAAATTTCTACTCACATTCAACAATGTGATACCTGCCAGAGATACAACTGACAAAGCACCATTAATGCTAATCCCAGCCCCAGCTGGAGCCTTTCAGAGACTTGGAATAGATATCATTGAACCCCTATCAGTAACTTGCTGGGGAAAACACTACATTCTCACCATTGAAGACTACCTAACAAAATGACCCGAAGCCTTTGCCATTGAGACTGCCGATGCACAGACAATCATTGGAATCCTGTATGATGAAATTTTCAGCCACCATGGTGTCCCTCAAGAGATCATCACAGACCAAGGCCGTGAATTTGTCAACAAAGCAATGAAGACCTTTGCAAGCAACTTCAAGATCAAGCTATGGCAAACAATAGCTTATCACCCACAGGTGAATGGACTTACCGAGCGAATGAACCAGACCATCAAGTGAGGTCTCAGCAGGACCCAAGATCAACTAAATTGGGATATCTACCTTCTGGCAATCCTGTTTAGTATCCATACCTCAAAGGCTACTGCCACCCAACAGACCCCCTTCTACCTGGTGTATAGCCGAGAAGCACAAGACCCTGCTGAACCAGTCAAACCAAATTTGATGAAACAAGTCACTGAGGAGATCACCCAGTTACACAAAGTATGCCAGTAAGCATGAGGATTTATAACACAAATACAGGAATGGCAAAAGAGGTACTATGACTGCAAAGCTGACTTGGAGTCCCTGCTCATCGAACAACAAGTCTTGGTTTACCGCACCATCATAGAAGAAAACTAGAGTGCCAAGCTTGAACCGAAATGAGAAGGACCCTATCTCATACACCAAGTATTCATGAACCACACCTACCAACTTAAGACTCTGGATGGAGTTATTCTCAAGACCAGAATACACTACAACCGCATCAGGCTCTACTATCCGAGGGAAACAAAACACATTGACCAATCCCTGTATTGATTTTCTTGAATTGTCAACGACATACGGCAATAACCAGTGCCTTAAGCATCGGAAGTTTACTTTGGGACCCTGGAACCAGCAGAACATTTAGTGGACCAAAGAACACCGAAATGAAGCCACTAGCTGGGTTTGAACCCCTCCCAGATGGTTAGTCCAGTAACAGGCCCTCTGCCCTATACGAGGATGGCCAGTCCCTGCCAATGCGCCGACAACCTGTTCTTTGGAGAAATCAAGATACCGCAATCCCTGTACAACCCATCGCCGAGGACGGCTATAATTTTACAAGGAGCAGATATGATGATGCTTTTGAACCTGGTGACATCAGAACCTTAAGACTGCCATTACTCTGCAAGCCACCAATTGCATGATGTGACTCATCCGTGACTTATCTTGATCTTGAGATAATCTTCATCAGAAACTCATAATGACTCATAATGACTTCAGTGATATACTACTGACAATCAGGTGACCCTACCCCCAGACCAAAGGAGAAGACCTTTAAGAATATAAAAAGGGAGCATCAAGAAGAGGAACAACAGCATCCACAACCAAGAAGACTCACTACAAACAAATGCCTGCCATCACCCGCCAAACAGCAAGGTCAAGGAGCCATCCAGGACCCTCAGTTCAAGAATAGATGTTCAATGACATCAGAAGGGCTATGAGACTGTACACTAGAAGAATCCCCAGTCTGAACCTCTACACAAGAGATCCCTACCACTACACTCTGAACCGCTGCGAAATGGAAACCAGAATCTCAATGGCCACTCAATGCCTTCTCATGTGGCAGGAGTATGAGATGAGACACCACCTCCGCCAAGAATTCCTAGAAGCCTGTTGTGAACTTAGAAGGAATAGAAAAAAGAAGAGCGATGTTTTTATTGATCACCCAATGTTACGCGCTTTTACGCGATTATTGATGATGTCACTCCAATGCCACTGCACCACAAATTATCTATATCGAGTTGTAACCTGTAATCTCAACACTCCCACTCAACGAGATAAAGCCAAGCTAAGCAAAAACAAAACATTACCAATGGGGTGCTGTCTAGATGACCTAAAAAGGTCGAAATTCCCCGCTTATAAGCATGAAAATAGGTAAAAGAAGTAGTGAAAAATGGAGATCCTGAGTAATGTTATAGGTTTCCATCACAAATATTTGCCGTAACACTCATTCTACCTATCGTTTGCCGTAATTTGCTCGCCGCTCGTCGTTATACCCATTCCTTCCACGCAAAAGTCGAACTTTGCCTTTGGAAGGGCCTTTGTTAGCAAATCTGCCACCATTTGCTCCGTAGGGATGTATAGCAGGCGTATAGCCTCGTTTTCAATGCACTCTCATATGTAATGGTGCTGTATATCAATATGCTTGGTCCTTGCATGATGTATAGGGTTCTTTGCCAAAGCAATGGTGGATTGGTTATCCTGTCATATAGTCGTAGATCCTTGAGTGAATCCCAGATCCTTTAGTAGTTTACAAAGCCAGATGGCCTCCTTCGTCGCCATTGATAATGCTTGATATTCTGCTTGCGTAGACAATGTCGCCACTGATGATTGCTTACGAGTTTGCCACGAAATGGCTCCACCATCATCGAGATAGAAGAAGTATCCTGTCGTAGACCTTCTGTCATCCAAGTCTCCAGCCCAATCAGCATCACATGTGCCGGAAAGGTTTACCGTAACGGTACTCCCGCTTACTCTTTTATCACCCAGATTGAGTATATAACTCTTTGTGCCTTTAATGTATCTGAATATACGTTTGATTGCCATCCAATGCGAGTTGTCATAGCACGATGTGTATTGCGCCACTTTGTTGATTGCGTATGATAGGTCAGGTCTCATCCCGAGCATCAGATACATAAGGGATCCTACCGCTTGTTGATAGGGAATGTCTTTGTCGTTTTCGTCGGGTGTATCAGACTTCTTTAGTCTCACAGATGTCTCCATCGGTATTCCGACTGGCTTGCACTCGCTCATGCTGAATCGCTCGAGTATTGTCTGAATGTAGGCTTCTTGGCTTAGGTGTATAGTATGTGTGCTCCTGTCACGTATGATGGATATCCCCAAAAGGAAAGACACATCACCCAAATCTGTCATCTTGAACTTCTTGTGTAGTGCCGCCTTTACTTCGTTAATCTCATTTATCGTTCCGACCAGAATAATATCATCGACCCAAATTCCCAGGTACACCGTTCCTAAGGATATATAATGAGTGTATATGCATGGGTCTGCTTCGCATCGTTTGAACTCGTTCTCTTCTATGAGATAATTGTCAATCTTTCGATTCCACAACCTCGCTGCCTGTTTTATACCATAGAGGCCCTTGCGTAGTCTGCATACTAACTCCTTCACGTTGTCGTAGAGTTCATATCCTTGTGGTTGAAGAACGTATAGTTCAGTATCCACATCTCCATTTAGAAAGGCTGTCTTAACGTCCATTTGATGTATCTCGTAGTCATATTTGGCTCCGATCGCAAGAAGTATTCTAAGCAAAGTAAGCTTAAATACCGGGGAAAAGGTCTCGTCATAGTCGACCCCAAAGTCTTGTGAATACCCCTTTGCCACAAATCGGGCCTTGTATCGCTCTATGCCGCCATTGCTATTGCGCTTGATTTTATACACCCATCGGGATCCTATGGCTTGCCGATTTGCCGGAAGAGGGACCAAGTTCCACGTGTCATTCTTGATGAGTGAATTATACTCCTCGTCCATAGCCTTTTTCCACTCCTTTTTATCACTCGAATGAATGGCTTCATCATAGTGTGCCGGCTCACCGGTCATTACTATGTAAGCACATTCGCAGGCGTAGTTCACGTGATGTTGTTTGCGACGAGATAACTTGGATGGGTCCCAGTAATTTCCCAGATCGCTTGGACTTTGTTATCCATCCCAGATTTGCGCTTTTTCTTGCCCTTCTGAGGAATGTCTTCTTCTTTGTTATCATCCGCAATCTCCATAATTCTCGGTTCAGGGGGTCTCGTAGGTTCTTGCACTGTTGATCTCATTGGCATAGATTGTACTGTTGTTGCCAGAATTGTTGGTGTAGTTTTCGCACTCACCGTTGGCATAATTCCACTCGCCGCTGGTGTAGTTCCACTCACCGTTGGATTGGTCACCGGTATAGGAATTTCCACGCAAATTTCCCTTACTTTTTCTTTGAACTGAACATCGCGAGAGATGACTATACCGCGCTTTTGTATATTCCACAACCTATACGCTGATCCATCGTATCCAAGAAATATATGTTTATCTGCTTTAGGCTCAAATTTTCCTCTATTTCCACCTTTATCCAATACGTAAGCCTCGCTTCCGAATGTCCGTAAGTGCGAGATGTCGGGCTTGGATCCGCTCCACAGTTCTTCAGGTGTAAGGTTATCATCTTTAGACTGTACATCACTTTCTTTACTTAAGGCTCGAGAAATGCATCAATTGCGTATATATACCACCATATTCAATGCTTTGGCCCAGAAGGATTGCAGCAAACCAGCTGCATTCATCATCATTCGGGCCATCTCGACAATTGTTCGATTGAACTGTTCTGCTACGCCATTTTGTTGCGAAGTATAGGGAGCCGTTCTAGTATGTCATATCCATGCTCTTTTAAGAATTGTTTAAAGGACTTGTTTACATATTCTGTCCCGTTATCCGAGCGTAGTATCTCTATCCGACATTTCGTATCGTTCTCCACGCTCGCCTTGAACTCTTTGAATTTTTTGAATGCTTCACTCTTTGCTGAGAGGAAGTATACATGAGCCTTACGAGTGTAGTCGTCTATGAAAGTAATGAAATACTTCTTCCCGGAATGTGATGATGTACGCATGGGACCGCAGATGTCCGTATGTATAAGATCGAGTATGCTGCTCACTTGTTTCGTCCATTCCTGAAAAGACCTTTGAGAAGCCTTATTCGCCGCGCAGTCATCGCAAAAGAAACTCAGAGATATACAGTTTGGCAATCCTTTCACCGAGCTATTCCTCATCATCCGTTCTAAGCTTGTCTGGCCGATGTGTCCTAACCATTCATGCCATATGCGCCAGGTATCGTTTGTCGTTGTGGAGTGTGCCGATGTACTATTCGGCGTACCGTCGATTGCATAAAGATTTCCTCTTTTCGACGCATACATTAATTCCTTATTGTTCTTTAGATCGATTACCATTACTCCATTTGGGTGTACGTTTACTCCTTTGTCTCCTTGGGCCATCATTCGTCCTATCGAGAAGAGATTTTTGCCTATATCCGGAGTGTATAGTACATCTGCAAAGGTGCCTGAGGGTTCTTTGACCTTTCCATGCAGGTGTATACTGACATTTCCTTTGCCCTGAGCATAGATAACATTGTTGTTGCCTAGTTTGATAGGTACGGGATGCTCAAACTTCTCGTACGTAGAGAACCATTCACGGTGCACCATCATATGTTGTGTTGTGCCGGAATCCATGAGCCAAACTTCTTCGCTGCACACGTTAGCGCTCGTGCTTACGTTTGCATGTTGACAGCTCTCTGCTTCCGCGAAAAACATCCCGTCACCGCTCTGATTATTGGTGTCCACAACGTTTGTCTGACCACATTGGTCTCCATTTTCTTTCTTCTTTAGATTGCAGTCCTGGATGCAATGTCCGGGCTTATCACAGTAGAAGCACTTACCACCAAACTTGGCGCATTGACCGTTTCGTTGACCTCGTCCTTTACTTGGCTTTTCTTTGCCTCGACCACGCGCACCATAGAACGCTTTCTCGTCATAGTCTTCATTTGCACTGTTGTTCTGCCTCGATTCATCATTTAATAGGCTCATGACGACATGCTTGTAGTCCGAAAGTTTATCGGATTCCTGCATAGCGGATACGACCACGTTATACGTGTCTGGAAGGCCTCATATAAGGGCCAGGACCTTGTCTTCCTCCCTGATGAGGTCTGCTGGCGTAGAAAGCGAGTTCACCTGATTCGTCAGATCGTTGACGCAGTTGGCATATTCTTGAATGCTCTCCTTGGGCTTCATCCATAGAGTAAATAATTGTCCCTTCAGATGGAATCTGTTGGACGCGGATGCTTGTTGATGGTGATTGCGTAGAGTCTCCCAGGCTTCATTTGCCATCATAGCGTTCATAACAAGTTTCATTTGCTCATTCAATAGAGTGAACGTGATCTCCCTCAACGCCTTGCGATCTTTCGCTGGGTCGTATCTCGTTATATGCACCTGTGGCTTCCAATAGTTCTCTAGACCACATTCCTCCAAGAGGTTCCTCATATGGTACGCCCATATGGCGTAATCCTTACCGTTGAAGACAGGAATCGTCCTCCTTGTTGTCATAGCTGCCACCGGAGGGACTGTGGTACCCACGCCGGTACCCGTTCCGCTTGTGTTACTTGCCGGGCTTGGCGCCGCAGTACTTGAGCTTGGGCTTCCTGGGTTTGACATCTTTGTACGTTATAGTGTAGCGTATACTAAAGAGGTGTGTATTATCCGCTAATCGGGGCTCATAACCTTTGTTGTGAACTTAGGAGGAATAGAAAAAAGAAGAGCAATGTTTTTATTGATCACCCAATGTTACGCGCTTTTACGCGATTATTGATGATGTCACTCCAATGCCACTGCGCCACAAATTATCTATATCGAGTTGTAACCTGTAATCTCAACAGAGTGAATAAACCTCAGTTCTGAAATTGAATTCAAAGCAAAAGATAAGTCTGCCTACAATACTTTGAAGGATACACCTGCCCAAAGCCATTTGGTCCAAGAAGGATTGTAACACTTAGGAGAGATATTCACTCTAGAGCCTCTTCTAGGAGATTGTGAGCTTGGTTCTTCATTTCCACTTTGGTCCACTTCCCAATATAAAGAAGTTCATTGTTTTCCAGTTTAAGTCTGCCTCTCAAAGCCAGTCAATCAACGTAACTTTGAAGCCTGAAGTTTACTACCTGTTTCTAAGTAATCTGTATCATTCTACATCATCCGCCAATCTGTCATGTAATGCCGATCTGCCTCATTCAGTCCACTATTTTCAAGTCTGTTTTCAAGTAATTTGCATTCAAGTCTCCATCTGCCAATCTACTGCATTCTGTCAATCTGCCCACCCACATCATCCAAATAATCTGTCACTAAAAGAAAAAGCTGCATTGACTGTCTACCTTGACCATCCACATTGACCATCTGCATCGTCTGCTAAACCACATCATTTGAAGACTGCACCTGAGAAACCCACCACATTTAGTCTGCTTGCCTGAATAAGGCACCCAATTGCCCATTATGCATCCAGAGAACCTGCTTCCTTTAAGGAATAACTGATCACCTAGTTCTCAGAGAGCCCACTCTTTTAAGGAAAATCTGTCAAATTCAAGAAATCCAACCACCGGGGTCATATGAATTATTCACTGTTGCTCAAAGAAGAAAATCCATTCATACACAAAGGACTGTCAACCCAAGAATACTGCCAAATTAGGAAATCACTCACAGAAAGTCTCCAGCTGTTGAATATTATACCACTAAACACCAATACAGAAGGAACCTATACATATTATCTGAACATTTTGTTACTTTTTGACAAAGTAACTGGGGGCACAAGCCAATCTACAACAGCCACCCAACCTTGTAATTTGCCTCTATTGAGCCAGGCACATTACAATAGTGGTGACATGAATCTGATGATGTCATCATTTGGTGATGTCATCAAAGTGGTATCTGAGTGTAATTTCATTACATCATCCCTCTCTTAAAAAATTTAATATCCATATTAAATAGTATTAAGGAGTTATGTGGATTTCTTCTTTATCCAAATTTGGACATTCAACACAAAAGATTCTTGTGACTATGATTTAACTTGTTTTCAACTTTAGATGGAGAGTTAGTTACTTTGTTAAAACATTGAACTGTCAGTCTGCAGGCTGGGGGTTCAAACTGACTTAATGACTTCTGTGGTCACAGTGATAAGTACTATTTAAAGCCAGGATAGTCACTATATATTGCACAGGCTTTGTATGGTCCTTTTATGTGTCTTGATAGACTATCTGATTTTCTTGATACTGTGAGAGGTTCTAGGGAAGTTCTTCAATAGAATAATTCTTTTAATATAAAAGAGTATCTCTCTTTTATCTATTACTTTTTTTTAGTTACCTGTTTTCCTTTTTCTTTTGATATCAGAATTTCTTATTCTTATAGTCTTCACAATTTGAATATTTGTCTAAGCATGTGGAATTTCTTGTGACTTTTATATGCTTGTACCTTTTTTACATATCTTAGCAATCAGTACTTTATAGTATAATAGATAGTAGGTAAGCTTTGGAGCTATGAGCTAGAAGTTTAACTCTTCATACTCTCAGTATATTATATGTATTCTTTAGCCCACATTGCCTAGAAATGTTACATTCATTTATTCTTCTTAGACTAGAAGATATAAGTAGTATATCAGTAAGATTGCAGTTTTCTTTCTTATTGTGCCAAATATTCTAGAATTTTTTCTTTAGCATAAGTGAGATTTCTTTCTGGTTTCTATGTAGAATCATATAGGGGATAACCTTCCTATTTAACTAAGTATTCCAAAAAAGTACCACATTCTCTTTTTGTGATACAGGAGTCTAAAATTTGTTTCACAATAAATTCCTATTGTCTATCTATCATTATTAGTGGTGGTGGTGGTATTTCTTGATCAGGAATTTTGTTTGGAGTATATCACTTAAGTAATGCTACATAAAATACATTATATATTTTCATATTAAGTAGTAATTCTAGTCTATAGGAAATATCTGAAATAATTTCTACAACTGGATACAGTCTAATATATTTGGGACAAAACTTTTGGCTTAGTCTTTCAGCTTGGTTTACTGGTATTATATTTATAGATTCAAGGAGAATAAGGTCTCCAACATCATATAACACTTCTCTTTTATGCTAGTTAGTATATTTTGCTTATTGGTCTTGAGCTTTTTGTAATTCTTTTTATACTATAAGAATTATATCTTAGATGGTTATAGCCAAAACTTCTGCTACTGAAACTATAGATTTTTCTATAGTTGCTAAAGTCCTTAGATATTGATCCATAGTCATAAAAAAGAGTGTTATCTGAGTAGAAGATTGTTTTATATTGTTGTATGCAAATTCTACTAATGGGAGATAATTATCCCAATTATTTTGTTTATAGCTATAGAATATTCTTAGCATTTATTTAAGAGTTCTGTTGGTCCTTTCTGTCTGTCCATCTATCTGTAGATGATAGGCAGTAGAGAATGATAACTTGGTATTCATTATTTCAAATAATGCTTTCCAAAAGACACTTATAAATTTTGGGTCTCTGTCTGAAACTATTACTGAAGGTAGTCCATATAGTCTAAAGACTGCTTGGAGGAAAATTCTTGCTGTTTCAGGTGCAGTTTCTGTAGTGGTTATAGGCTCAAAATATGCTTACTTACTAAGTTTGTCAATGAATACTACAATTGTATCTTTTCCTTGACTGGTTTTGAGAAGTCTGACTATAAAGTCTGAGGTAATTTGATCCTAATTTCTTGTAGGTATAGGCAAGGGTTGTAAAAGTCCTGGAGGGGCTTGATTTCATATCTTATTTCTTTGGCAAAGATCATAGAAATAACAGAAGTTCTTAATATCATCTGTCATTCTGGGCTAGTAAAAGTGCTGTATGATATTAGCAAGAGTTTTAGTTTAATCATAATGTTCTGCAAAAGGAGTATCATAGTACTCTTGTATAATTTGAAGACAGATTTTTTATTTTTCAGGATTTATGAGTCTTGTTCCATCATAATATAATAGTTCTCTCTTCAGGGCTATCCTTTTTGCCAATTCTTGTAATCTAGAGTCTTCACTTAGATTTTGAAGAAACTCATAGATTTCTTGGTGAGTAGAATTGTAAGCTTCTTTGATCTATTTCTTAAGATCAGTAGTTATAGTAGTAATAGCTATTATTTAAGGAGCTTTCTTAATTCTTGAGAGAGTATCTGCTATAACATTGGTTTTACCTAGGTGATACTTAATAATAAAGTCATAATCTACTAGAGATTCTATCCATCTTACTTATCTTTTAGTCAAGGTAAGTTGGTGGTAAATATAGATAAGTGATTGATGATCTGTTATTATAGAGAAGTATTTTCCTATAAGAAAATATCTCCATTCTTTGAGATTTCTAACTATAGTATATAGTTCTTTCTTATAAGTAGTATATCTTATCTTTGCATCTTTCAGCTTTTGTGAGAAAAAGGCTACTGGATGTTTTTTCTGAGTAAGAATTACTCCAATTGCAATATCAGATACATCAGTTATTACTTTAAAGAATCCATTAAGATCAGGAATTATAAGTACTAGAGTATCTGTCAGTAGTCTTTTCAAGTAATTGAAGGCTTGAGTTTATATAGCAGTCCATTGTTTTTTCACATCCATAGCTTTTTGAGTAAGTATTGTCAAGAGAGCTACTATTCTAAAGAATCCTTCTATAAAGGTTCTAAAATAGTTTGCTAGTCTCAGAAATCCTTATAATTTCTTTAATGTCTCTAGCTAAGGCTAATCTTGTATAGCTTTAATCAGTCTGGGTGAAGTCTGTACAGTTCCTTTTTCAATAATATGTCCTAAGTATTCTACTTCTGTTTATAGAGAATGGCATTTCTCTAATTTCAAATATAATTGGTTTTTTCTAAGGATAGTAGAGACTTTTCTCAAATATTGAAGATGATCTTCTAGTATTGAACTATAGATGAGAATATTATCTATATATACCAATATACATTTGTCTAGTAAAGGTCTGAATATATTATTCATAAAAGTCTAGAATATTGCTGGAGTATTTGTCAATCCAAAGGACATAATTTTGAATTGATAATATCTATATCTATTCTAAAGGCAGTCTTTTCAATATCCTTTTCATTTATTCCTATCTATCAGAATTCTTCTTTAAGATCACCTAAAGATATTATTTTAGTATTATAAAGCTATATCAATAATTCTCTGATGTTAGATAGAGGGTATCTATTCTGGATAGTTATTTTGTTGAGTAGACAGTAGTCTATACACATCTTTAGAGTTCTATCTTTCTTTTTTACAAAGAGAATTAGTGTTCCACAAGATGATATACTTGGTTCAATATAATCTTTCTCAAGAAGTATCTTTAGAGTATCTCTTAAGGCTTCAAGTTCTGGTTGAGACATAGAATAAATAGGTCTATAGAGAGGTTCTGCTCTTGAAAATATCTCAATTTTATTATTGAAATTTCTTTGAGAAGAAGGCTTTGTTGATTCTTAAAAGATATCTACAAATTCTTCAATAAGAGA
>RQIL01027221.1:0-18597 GCA_003951145.1 Jimgerdemannia lactiflua | reverse complement strand
AAAAAAAAAAAAAAAAAAAAAAAAAAAAAAAACCCTCACATTTATGATATCCGTAACTAAATTTGAAACACCGCCACCCGCCTGCTACTCCTGTTTCACAGGTATCGGGCTCGGTGGCCAAATGGACTATTTCGGCCTCTGGATCTCGGCCGACTTCGAGCACGGTCACTCGCGCGCCGCTCCCCACTGCACCACCTATGCGAGTCCAAGGCTGGCGGGCCGAGAGGAGTTCATCGTGGACGAGGTCGAAGGTATGTATGTATACGCTTTCTGGGATATGGATCGCGTTTCTGATGCTCATTACGTGTCGTCTCCCATATTCTTCGGTACCCACAGTCTGGCTCGTCCGACCCATACCCAAGGATCCAGACCTTCTCCCGCCAAAGGATAAGCGGTCGGCGCTGGACCACGATGAGCATGTCGCCTTCCTTGAGCTTGGCGGACGCAAAATGCATGGGAAACACGTTAGGGAACAGGACGCTAGGGAGGACAAGGAGAGGGCGCTGAATGAAGGAAGGGTGTGAGGATGAGGTTGCTTCGGGGGAGAGGAGGGAATAGATATGATGAAAGATGGGAATGTTGGATCGGTACGACGGCCGTTAGATTGTGACGGTGTAGTGAAAGGTGATTTGGCGGTTTCTTTAATTAGAACTCTATGCTTGGCATTGTACCATGTCATATTTGCGAATTCCACATCGCCCATGCTTCGAGATCGCCGTTCTTCACTTCCCGTGCGATTATTTCGGTGAGCGCGCATCCGGTTACGCGCGGCAGATGAATGTAATTTTGAAGACGGCGAGAAACCGGAGTTCAGGTTAGGGCCGAAATAATAAATAATTCATACGCTTCGCTTACCACGCCTGCACATTTTGTATTGCAACCGTGGTCTGTCCGCACCCCGCGGTTCCGGTCAGGGGACTCATGTGACCGGGCTGGGGGGTTTTCTGACCGGGGAGGTTCCGGATCGGATTGTGCTAGGTATGTGGGGCTGTAGTCGGGGGATTCGACACTCACCACCAACCATCAGTGTGTTATCCTATTTCTGTCATCGATTCTCCGCGCCGCGGTATCCTCGAAGTTTACCAAATGCACCGTGCGTTTTCCCCTTTGGCGTCGGGTGGCACCTTGTCGCGTGCGGAGGCGAGCCGCGGGGAGCGCGTTAGCGGAGACGCGCGGCGGCTGGGCTGGCAGAAAAATGGTTGGAAGGGAAGCGTGTGGGCTAGCGACGTGTTTTTTAGTGGGCCCGGACGTGGGGAGCTGAGATGGGTTTAATGGAGGGAAACAGGAAAACGGGTGGTTGTGATGTGGACGAATAGAATGTGGTTTGTTTCGCATAACACAATGCAATAACCGGTTTCTGGATCGGCCAGAGAAAGGCTGTGCTATCTAATGAAAATTATGGAGGAAATGGGGGAAGTCGGGAATGGTTTTCTTATCGTTCCGAGGATACTGATGTCGACCAACGCGACCCATATTATATAGGGTGTAGGTTACACCAAGCAAGAGAATATTCAAGCAAATAAATATAAATATTTGCTTTATTGTCAAAAGGGACGCCGTGCATGACAAATCTTTCAGTCCCATAAACTGACAGTGCAATTAATGCTGGATGGATGTACAAGTTGGTTAACTATTGGGATATTCCGTCAGAATAGAAATATTTGTTGGATATCTTTACACTATGTAAGCCAACTTCACGAAGACAGGACAGCGGCCAAAGAAAGCCGATATATTCGATACACGATGTGACGTTGGCTTGGCTTACATAGTGTGAGGGTATATCCAACAAACATATCTATCCTGACGGAATATCCCAATAGTTAGCCAAATTGTACCATCTAGCATTCAAGATTTTCATGCAGGGCGTCCTTTGCGACAATAAACAAATATTTATATTTATTCGTTAGAAGTATTCCGTTGCTTTTTATACTTTATTGGATTGACGACGATCAAGTAGGAACGGGCTGCACCCTAGTATGTCGGAGCCATAAGAATAATTTCGTTTGATGGAACAGCCTTTTTCTCTGGCACTGTGGAAAACGTCCTTCCTTTAAACACATCTCAGCACCCCACGACCTCCGTCCGGGCCCACCAAAAAATACATCGCTGGCCCACATGCTTGTCTCCACCATTCTCTCTGCCGCCTCGCGTCCCGACGAACGCGCTCCCCAGTGGCCCGCCTCCGCCAACGCCGAAAACGCCGACGCGACGCGCATAGCTCATCTGGTAACCCTCGAGGATACCGCGGCCCGGGGAATGGATAACAAGGAATAGGAGAACACGCTGATGGTTGGCGGTGTGTGTGGATAAAAGTGTTCATGGTTTGTTTGACTGCAGTGACATACTTATAATAATAGCATATGATCTTTGAGACATACAAACAACATACAAACTTGGGCATAAGATAAATTACTGCATTACAAATGTAATAACCACGGCGCGGAGAATGGATGACAATGAATATGAGAACACGCTGGGTAAAAGTGGTCACGGCGCGTCAAGCCCAGTGACATAATAAATTACTGCATTACATAATGGGATAAGCACGTCGGAGACATTCTTTCCAATCTATCGAGCCAACTCTTAATAATGAACACTGACAAACTCCAAACGTTCAAACAACTTTGATATTTACTGTCTTAGCACCCTGTTGTGGCAGCTCGTGACTGGTGTGGTATCGCCAGTAGGGATAATGCCGAGGATGCCAGCGGCGTTTAAACAGGCATTACGCAATTGTTGGGAAATGAAATTAGAAACCTTTGACATAATGCAGAATATATATCACCTTTGATGCTACATTTTTCTCCAAGATAGGATTCTTCATAAATGAGAGATATCAATTGTATTTCGTTCAATCCAAAGCTTCAAGCGCAAACACATCTTTTGTCGTTGGCAAAGTCAGTGCATTTCACACTTACGTCTCTCTCAGAAATCTCGGCCTTTGGGAGCTGTGGAGGACAATAGGTGTGTTTTTGCACATATGCATGGTGTTTATCAAAGCTTACTCGTCATATTTTTTGCCGGCGAGATTTTAGTAGTGTATCAAATGTGTTAGCTTCGACTCAGCGTAACAAACATATCTATTTTGATGGAATTCCCCAGGCTATTGCATCATCCAGTATTATGTTGGACTCTCGACTTTCGGTCGATTTGTCATGCAGAGTATCCCTTATGAACAATAAAACGAAATTATAGTAAGGTAGGCAAGGCTTGGATGACTGGACCTACCCAGCCCAGTGACATATGTACTTACAAAGATAAATTACTGTATTACATAAGGTAATGAGTTACTGCGCATGGGTCAGATACATATTCTCCAATACACCCCACTCTGAATCTGAATCAACTCTTAATCATGAACGCCGACAAACTCCAAACGTTTAAACAACTCTTTGTGAAAGGCGTCGTCGCCCCAGAGCGAGCTTTGATGATACAAGCCAACAAACTCAACTTTCCGAGCAACGACGAGCAACTGCGCTTCCACCTGGCAAGGTTGGATGTGCTCGAGCTCCTCGAGTACCTTGTGTGGATACCAATTGAAAGATTTAGTGGTAAGCTAAAAGTATTGGGGAAAGGCGGGTACTCGACTGTATACACGGGTATTGTCGAGTGGCCGACCGGCTTTGCCTTTCCAACCATTCATACCATTCGACGTAAGAAAACCATCGTTAGACGGAAATATGCATTGAAAGTGATTGATATCAGTATGGCCCACGAGGTGAGCTGACGGCAAGATCCTATCTTTTCTCTCCAACATCCATACCTACATTGTATCTCATCATTGATCCCGAACCTTTCTACTTGTCGGTATAGGTCATGGTGGCAACGCACATCTCATATCATACACATACATCCGTTGGGAATGCTATTACAATGCCTGTGATCGGACTCTCTCCAAACCCTGACCCGACCTCGAACAACTATCTCCTAGTCATGGAGTGCGCGAATGGGAATGTTGAACAAAAACCGCTTAATTTCTCGAACTGGACAGAAATCATGACTGCTACGATCGAACTAGTACGAAGCATCATGGTTTTGCATAAACTAGGCGTCATCCATGGGGACCTTCACCCAGGAAACCTTGTGACAAGGGGAAAATGGCGCCAGCTACGCATCATCGACGTCGGACTCAGTGGCGCCATCAACATGCTACACGGCTCAGATGGTGTCTACGGCCGGCTTGCGTATCTTCCGCCTGAAGTCTTCAATGGTGCGCCTTATACACAAGCCTCTGACATTTACTGTCTTGGCACTCTGCTGTGGCAGCTCGTAATCGGTGTTCCTCCACGGGGTATCGCCAGTTCAAATGATTGTTTGCGAGATGAAATGATACCGCACATGCCAAAGGCGCTTAAACAAGCATTACAGAATTGTTGGAAAATTGACCCGGACAGGCGACCTTCCGCTACCGATCTATTTGAATCCCTCACGCCATGTCTTGGAATGGTTCCTGGGGATGGGATTTTATACCTTTGGAGTGATCTAAATTTTATGCCACCTGCGATACCTTTGTCTTCCAAGACAAAATCCTTCATAAATGCGAGGCGTCAATTGCATTTTTCTCAATCCAAGGATTCAAGTACAAACGCATCTTTTGTCTTTGGCGAAGCATCTACTACAAGCAGTGAATTTCACACGTATGACTCTCTCAGGAATCTCAGCCTTCTGGGAGTCGCAGAGGACAATAGGTATGTTTTTCGCACATATGCATAATGTTCATCTCATCCTCAAACTCCTTATCACACGCTCAAATCAATGCTCACTCGTCATATTTTCATTTTTGCCGGCGAGACTTTAGTAGTGTATCGAATGTGTCGGCTTCGAATCGGCGAAGTCGTATATCGAATATATCGGCTTCGACTCGGCGAAGTCGTGTATCAAATATATCGGCTTCGATTCGGCGTTCTTTGGCCGCCGTCCTGTCTTTGTGAAGTTGGCTTACATAGTGTTAAGGTGCATCCAACAAACATATCTCTCCTGATGGAATATACAAATAGTTAGTCAACTTGTACCATCTCGAAAGATTTGACATGCAAGGCATCCTTTACAACAATAAAACAAATATTTATATTTATTCATTTCAAGTATTCCCTTGCTTTGTAATATCCTTATTGGGTTGACCGTCAGATAATATGGGTCGCGTTGGTCGAAATCAGTATACATACATATTGATAAGTCAGAGTCATAAGAAGAACTTCGCCCCCATTATTTTCTTCCATAATTTTGTTTGGTGCAACAGCTTTTTCTCAGGCCAGATAAGAAACTGATTTTTGCCGTCCGGGCCGACCAACAAACACGCCGCTAGCCCACATGCTTACCTCTCTGCCAACCTAGCCGCCGCTCCGTCCCGACGAACGCGCTCCCAGAGGTGTAATAAGGGAGCTCTTCGACTTGCGTCTAGGAGGCCTAGTCGTGCGTAGTTCTGCATTGAGGAAGCGCGTTCTGGTATTCAGCATTCCGTTTTGCCTCAGCATCTCGAAATAACCTGGATTTGGATTCTCGAATCTTGGACTCAACGTTGCTAAGAAATATGATGGTTATTTATACAAAATAATAAATAAAGCAATTGTGTGCTGAATACCGCGGATTTCGTACTAAAAGTTGCGAACTTGCAGTCCGGATTACGTGAGGTCTCTGGGTGCGGTTTTGAGCAATGGTGTTCGTGATTGCATTGATCAGCTGTTGCAGATCGAGTGTCACGTGCTCGGTATACTTATCTGCGGCTCGCTCCCGTGGAAAAAGCCGATGCCACGCGCATGGCGCATCTGATAAATTTCGAGGATACGGCAGCGCAAAGAATGGATAACAAGAAATAGGAAAACATGCTTGGTTGGTGGTGTTTGTCAAGAGTTGTTGTTCTTTCTTCTGTACAGGTCACGGTCTGTTGGGCAGCCGGTGACACTTAATTACAATCACACATGATACAAGGCTGGGTAAAAGATAAATTACTGCATTACATAATGGAATAAGCTACTGCGCATGGGTACACTGACAAACTTGATATTTACCCTGCTGTGGCATCTCGTGAGTGGCGTACCTCCACGGGGTATCGCCAGTTCCTGCGAGAGGATGCAAGCGGCGCTTCAACCAATTGTTGGAAAATGCTTTGGCATAATGCCATCTTTGATGCCACATTTGTCTCAAAAGACAAGATTCTTCATAAATGAAAGACATTAATTGCATTTCGTTCAATTCAAAGCTCCAAGCGCAAACACATCTTTGTCTTTGGCGAAGTATCTACTACGAGCAGTGCATTTCACACTTACGCCTCCCAGAAATATCGGCCTTTGGGAGTTGTGGAGGACAATAGGTGTGTTTTTGCACACATGCATGATGTTCATATTTCAATTTTTGCCGGCGATATTTCAGCAGTGTATCGAATGTGCCGGCTTCGACTCGGCGAAATCATATATCCTTCGATTCGGCGTTCTTTGGCCGCTCTTTCTTTGTGAAGTTGGCTTACATACATAGTATGAAGGTACATCCAACAAACGGTCCAGGCTCCAACAAGTGTCCTACCTATTTTTATTCTGAAAAAATACCCCGATAGTTATCCAGCATTCATTGTGCCGTCCAGTAGCATTGCACCGTCCAGGATTATGTCGAACTCCCACCTTTCGAACGATTTGTCATAAAGGGCGTACCTTATAAATAATAAAACAAAATGGTCACGGCCTATTGGGGTGACCTGGTTCAACAATACGAACATAATCTTTGAGGTATACAAACCTGGACAAGAGATAAATTACTGTATTACATAATGTAATAGGCTACCACACATGGGTCGGATACATTTACCTCCATTCACCCAACCTGAATCTGAACCAACTTTTAATCATGAACGACGACAAACTCCAAACGTTTAAACAACTCTTTGCGAAAGGCGTCGTCGCCCAAGAGCGAGCTTTGATGATACAAGCCAACAAACTCAACTTTCCGAGCAACGACGAGCAACTGCGCTTCCACCTGGCAAAGTTGGGTGTGCCCGAGCTCCTCGAGTACCTTGTGTGGATACCGATTGAAAGATTCAGTGGCAACCTAAAAGTATTGGGGAAAGGCGGATACTCGACTGTATACACAGGGATCGTCGAGTGGCCGACCGGCTTTGCCTTTCCAACCATTCATACCATTCGACGTAAGAAAACCATCGTCAGACAGAAATATGCATTGAAATTGATTGATATCAGTATGACCCACGAGGTGAGCAAACGACAAGATCCTAGTTTTTTCTCCAACATTCATACCTACATTACATCTCATCATTGATCCCGAACCTTTCTACTTGTCGGTATAGGTGATGGTGGCAACGCACATCTCATATCATGCCATAACATCCTTTGGCAATGCTATCACAATGCCAGTTATCGGAATCTCTCCAAACCCCGACCCTACCTCGAATAACTATCTCCTAGTCATGGAGTGCGCGAATGGGAATGTTGAACAAGAACCACTTGATTTCTCGAACTGGACAGAAATCGCAGCTGCTGTGATCGAACTGGTACGAAGCATCATGGTTTTGCACAAACTAGGCGTCATCCATGGGGATCTTCATCCAGGAAACCTTGTCACAAGGGGAAAATGGCGCCAGCTACGCATCATTGACGTCGGACTCAGCGGCGCCATCAACATGCTACACGGCTCGGATGGTGTCTACGGCCGGCTTGAGTATCTTCCACCTGAAGTCTTCCACGGCGCACCCTATACACAAGCCTCTGATATTTACTGTCTTGGTACCCTGTTGTGGCAGCTCGTAACTGGTGCGCCTCCACGGGGTATCGCCAGTTCAAATAATTGTCTGCGAGAAGAGATGATACCGCAGATGCCAGTGGCGCTTGAACGGGCATTACGTAATTGTTGGAAAGTTGATCCGGACAGGCGACCTTCCGCTACCGTTTTATATGAATCCCTCACGCGAAATCTTGGAAATTTTTCCGAAGCTGAAATTATATACCTTTGGTCTGATCTAGAATATAGGACACTTATGATACCTTTGTCTCACAAGACAAGAGCATTCATAAATGAGAGACGTCAATTACATTTTGCTCAATCCAAGGCTTCAAGCATAAACACATCTTTTGTCTTTGATGAAGCATCTACTACAAGCAGTGAATTTCACACGTATGCCTCTCTCAGGAATCTCAGCCTTCTGGAAGTCGCAGAGGACAATAGGTATGTTTTGCACATATGAATAATGTTCATCTCATCCTCAAACTTCCTTATCGCGCGCTTAAATCAATGATCACTCGTCGTATCTTCATTTTTGCCGGCGAAACTTTAGTAGTGTATCGAATGTGTCGGTTTCGAATCGGCGAAGTCGCGTATCGAATATATCGGCCTCGAGTCGGCGAAGTCGTGTATCTAATATATCGGCTTCGATTCGGCGTTCTTTGGTCGCCACCCTGTCTTTGTGAAGTTGGTTTACATAGTATGAAGGTACATCCAACAAACATTTCTATTCTGACGGAATACCCCAATAGTTAGGCAACTTCTACCATCCAGTATCCATTGTATCGTCCAGCATTCATTGTACCATTCAGCATTCGTTGTACTGTCCAGTATTATGTGTATCATAAAACCTACTCAATGGTACTCAATGTACGGCACCAGGATTTTGTGATGTGGGACTCTCAACTTCCGAACGATTTGTCGTGCACGGCGTCCCTTATGAATGAAACAAATATTTATTCATTTGAAGTATTCCTTTGTTTTGTGTATTCTTAATGGGTTAGCCATCGTCAGGCAAGACCGTTGAGGAACGAGCCGCTTGATATATGATACAAACACCTGTTTTCCTATTCCCTTCCATCAAACTCATCCCAGCTCCTCACTTTCTCACGCTTCCCTCCCGACCTTTTTCTCTACCAGCCCAGCCGCCGCGCGTCTCCGCTCCGTCCCGACGAACGCGCTCCCTAGCCGCACGCGAGCAAGGTGCCACCCGACGCCACCGTGGAAAACGCCGACGCCGCGCGCGTGGCGCATCGAGGATACCGCGGCGCGGAGAACGAATGACTACGAATAGGATGACGAATAGAAGAACGTTTTACACAATGCAATAATCAGTTTCTGGACTGGCCAGAGAAAAGGCTGATCTATCAAAAAAAAAAATTATGAGGAAAAATGGGGGGAGAAGTTCCTCGTATATCAGTATGTATACTGATGTCGACCAATGCGACCCATATTATATATATCAAGCGAATTAGGATGTGACCCGTTCTTGCCTGATGTTAAAATTACACAAAGGGAATTTTCAAACGAATAAATATAAATATTTGTTTTATTGTCAAAAAGGATGCCGTGCATGACAACTGACAGTGCAATTAATTCTGGACGGTTGTATATACAAGTTGGCTAACTATTGGGATATTCTGTCAGAATAGAAACGTTTGTTGGATATATCTTTACACTATGTAAGCCAACTTCACAAAGACAGGGCGGCGACCTAAGAACGCCGAATCGAAGCCGATATATTCGATACACGACTTCGCCGACTCGAGGCCGATATATTCGATGCGCGACTTTGCCGATTCGAAGCCGACACATTCGGTACACTACCAAAATTTTGCCGGCAAAAATGAAGATACGACGAGTGACCATTGATTTGAGCGCGCGGTAAGGAAGTTTGAGGATGAGATGAACATCATTCATATGTGCGAAAACATACCTATTGTCCTCTGAAGGCTGAGATTCCTGAGAGAGGCATACGTGTGAAATTCACTGCTCGTAGTAGATGCTTCGCCAAAGACAAAAGATGTATTTGCGCTTGAAGCCTTGGATTGAGCAAAATGCAATTTACGCCTCGCATTTATGAAGGATCTTGTCTTGAGAGACAAACGGGGCGTAAAATTTAGAACACTCCAAAAGTATATCATTGGATACCCGGGAGCCATTCGTGAGGGATTCATATAAAACGGTAGCGGAAGGTCGCCTGTCCGGGTCAACTTTCCAACAATTCCGTAATGCCCGTTCAAGCTCCACTGGCATGCGGTATCATCTCTTCTCGCAGAGAATTATTTGAATTGGCGTTACCCCACCAGTCACGAGCTGCCACAGCAAGGTACCAAGACAGTAAAATATCAGAGGCTTGTGTATAGGTGCGCCGTTGAAGACTTCGGGCGGAAAGTATGCAAGCCGGCCGTACACACTCTCTGAGCCGTGTAGCATGTTGATGGCGCCGCTGAGTCCGACGTCAATGATGCTTTCCTGGGTGAAGGTCGCAAAACCATGATGCTTTGTATATACTAGTTCGATCGCAGCAGGTCATGGTTTCTGTCCAGTTCGGGATCAATTGGTGCGATAAAATGTAGGTATGAATATTGGAGAGGATCTTGGCATCTGCTCACCTCGTGGGCCATACTGATATAAATCATTTTCAATGCATATTTCCGTCTAACGATGGTTTCCTCACGTCGAACGGTATGAAAAGTTGGAAAGGCATAGCCGGTCGGCCACTCGATAATCCCCTGTGTACCTCCCTTTTCCTAATACCTTCAGGTTGCCATTGAATCTTTCAATTTGTATCCACACAAGGTACTCGAGGAGCTCGAGCACATCCAACCTTGCCAGGTGTAAGCGCAGTTGCTCGTCGCTGCTCGGAAAGTTGAGTTTGTTGGCTTGTATCATCAAAGCTCGCTCTGGGGCGACGACACCTTTCGCAAAGAGTTTAAACGTTTGGAGTTTGTCGACGTTCAGGATTAAGAGTTGGTTCAGATCTGGCTTAGGTTGGATTTGAGAAAATGTATTCATTATGTGCAATAACTTTATTACATTGTGTAATGCAGTAATTTATCTTGTGCCCCTCAAATATCTAAGATCTGAACCGGTATATGCTGTATTTGGCGTATAAATGTATATGGCGCATAGTACTCAATTTATGGTATAAGGATTTTTATGATGCTTTTACCCAAATTTTCGGATGAAAGCGACCCAATACCAATGAAGGCAGAGCCAAGGAGAAGAAAAAATCACAACTTTCGACACACTGCCAACCATCAGCGTGTTCTCCTATTCCTAGTCATTCATTGTCTGCGCCGCGGTATCCTCGATGCGCCATGCGCGTCGCGTCGGCGTTTTCCACGTTGGCGTCGGGTGGCAACTTGTTCGCGTGCGGAGACGAGCCGCTGGGGAGCGCGTTCGTCGGGACGGAGCGAAGACGGGCGGCGGCTGGGCTGGTAGAAAAAATGGTCGGGAGGGAAGCATGTGGTGTTTGTTGGCGGACCCAAAAAGTAGGGAGCTGAGATGAGTTTAATGGAGGGGAATTAGAAAACAGCCTCCGAGCCGTGTAGCATGTCGATGGCGCCGCGAGTCCGACGTCAATGATGCGTAACTGGCGCCATCTTTCTTTTGTGTGGGTGAAGGTTCCCATGGATGACGCCTTGTTTATGTTTCGTACCAGTTCGATCGCAGCAGTTATGATTTCTTTCCAGGTCAAAATTTCCATTCGCGCATTCTATGACGAGGAGATAGTTGTTCGAGGTAGGGTCGTTGGAGAGAGTCCGATCACAGGCATTGTGATAGCATCGGTAACGGATGTTTGTGTATGATATGAGATGTGCGTTGCCACCATCAACTATATCGACAAGTAGAAAGGTTCGGAATCAATGATGAGATCGTCTAACGATAGTTTCCTCACGTCGAACGGTATGAAAAGTCGGAAAGGCAAAGCCGGTCGGCCACTCGACAATACCCGTGTATACAGTCGAGTACCCGCCTTTCCCCAATACTTTTAGCTCACCACTAAATCTTTCAATTGGTATCCTTGCCAGGTGGGGGCGCAGCTGCTCGTCGTGGCGCGGAAAGTTGAGTTTGTTGGCTTGTATCATGCCTTTCGCAAAGAGTTGTTTAAACGTTTGGAGTTTGTCACCGTTCATGATTAAGAGTTGGTTCAGATTCAGCTTGGGGAGGATTGAAGAAAGTACATCCGACTCATGCACAGCAACTTTGTTACTTATATAATGCAGTAATTTATTGTCCCCCCCCCCTAAGGAAAGCGTCGTGGAGCCACCGGGGGAGCCTGAAATGCGACCTATCTTGCACGGCTTCCTTGGATAACTGGTCCCTTATGAATGCAATATTTTAAGGGTGAGCTTTATTATAATCAATAATATCCACTATTTATACTATCTAATTCCTGGGCCATCCTGCGTTAGCACGTGCCCTCACACTTTTACCCTAATTTCGGAGACACACACCACCAACCATCAGTGTGTTCTCCTATTCCTAGTCATTTATTCTCCGCGTCGCGTCGGCGTTTTCCACGTTGGCGTCGGGTGGCACCTTGTTTGCGTGCTGAGGAGCGCGTTCGTCGGGACGGAGCGAAGGCGCGCGGCGGCTGGGCTGGTAAAGAAAATGGTCGAGAGGGAAGCGTGTGGGCTAGCGACGTTTTTGTTGGTGGGCCCGGACAGGAAGATTAGAAGAGTGGAGGTCATGGAGAACTGAGATTGGTTTAATGGAGGAGAACAAGAAAATGGATGGTTGTATCATTGGATGACGAATAGGTAGTGGTTTGTTTCGCAAAAGGACATTCTTCACAATGCAATAATCGGTTTCTGGACTGGCCAGAGAAAAACGCTGTTCCATCCAACAAAAATAATGGAGAAAAAATGAGTGTAGAAGCTTTTATGGCTCTGATAAATCAGTCTATATACTGATGTCGACCAACGCGACTCATATTATACAGTATGTAGCCCATTCTTAGGTTACACGAAGCAAGAGAATATAAATATAAATATTTGTTTTATTGTCAAAAGGGACAAATCTTTCGAAACTGACATTGCAATTAATGCTGGACGGTGATGTAAGCCAACTTCACAAAGACAGGGTGGCGGCCAAAGAACGCCGAATCAAAGTCGATATATTTGATACACGACTCCGCCGAGTCGAAGCCGATGTATTCGATACACGACTTTGCCGCCTCGAAGCCGACACATTCGATACATTACTAAAGTTTCGCCGGCGAAAATGAAAATATGGCGAGTGAGCATTGATTTGAGCGTGTGATAAAAGGATGAGATGAACATCATGTACATGTGTGAAAACACACCTATTGTCCTCTACGGCTCCTAGATTCCTGAGAGAGGCATACGTGTGAAATTCACTGCTCGTAGTAGATGCTTCGCCAAAGACAAAAGATGTATTTGTGCTTGAAGCCTTGGATTGAGCAAAATGCAATTGACGCCTCGTATTTATGAAGGATCTTGTCTTCGGAGACAAAGGTATCACAGGTGGCAAAAAATCTGAATCATCCGCGAAGTACACAATTTCACCCCCGGGAGCCACTACAAGAAATCGCGTGAGGGATTCAAATAAAACGGTAGCGGAAGGTCGCCTGTCCGGATCAACTTTCCAACAATTGCGTAATGCCCGTTTAAGCTCCACTGGCATCTGCGGTATCATCTCTTCTCGCAGACAATTATTTGAACTAGCAATACCCCGTGGAGGCACGCCAGTCACGAGCTGCCACAACAGGGTGCCAAGACAGTAAATGTCAGAGGCTTGTGTATAGGGCGCGCCGTTGAAGACTTCGGGCGGAAGGTATGCAAGCCGGCCGTAGACACCATCTGAGCCGTGTAACATGTTGATGGCGCCACTGAGTCCGACGTCGATGATGCGTAGCTGGCGCCATCTTCCCCTTGTCACAAGGTTTCCTGGGTGAAGATCCCCATGGATGACGCCTAGTTTATGCAAAGCCATAATGCCTCGTACCAGTTCGATCGCAGCAGCCATGATTTCTTTCCAGTTCGAGAAATTAAGCGGTTCTTGTTCAACATTCCCATTCGCGCACTCCATGACGAGGAGATAGTTTTTCGAGGTCGGGTCGGGGTTTGGAGAGAGTCCGATCACAGGCATTGTGATAGCATTTCCAACGGATGTTATGGTATGATGATATGAGATGTGCGTTGCTACCATCACCTATACCCAAGTAGAAAGGTTCGGAATCAATGATGAGATACAATATAGGTATAAATGTTGGAGTAAAAGGCAGGTCTACTCACCTCGTAGGCCATACTGATATCAATCACTTTCAATGCATATTTCCGTCTAACGATGGTTTCCTCACGTCGAATGGTATGAATGGTTGGAAAAGCAAAGCCTGTCGGCCACTCGACAATCCCCGTGTACACGGTCGAATATCCGCCCTTTCCTAATACCTTCAGGTTACCACTGAATCTTTCAATTGGTATCCACACAAGGTATTCGAGGAGCTCGGACACACCTAGCCTTGCCAGGTGGAGGCGTAACAGCTCGTCGTTGCTCGGAAAGTTGAGTTTGTTGGCTTGTATCACCAAAGCTTGCTCTTTGGCGACGACGCCTTTCGCAAAGAGTTGTTTAAACGTTTGGAGTTTGTTGTCGTTCATTATTAAGAGTTGGTTCAGATTCAGGTTGGGTGAATGGAGGTAAATGTATCTGTTACATTATGTAATACAGTAATTTATCTTTTGCCCAGGTTTGTATGCCTCAAAGATTATGTTCGTATTGTTGAACCAGGTCACCCCAATAGGCCGTGGCTATTTTGTTTTATTATTTATAGCCTTGGATTGAACGAAATGTAATTGACGTCTTTCATTTTGTCTTTTGAGACAAAGATGGTATATATTCTGAATTATGCCAAAGCATTTGCGTAACTCCCGTTTAAGCGCCACTTGCATTCGCGGCATCTCTTCTCGCAGGAGATGCCACAGCAGGGTGCCAAAACAGTAAATATCAGAGTTATTTAAATGTTTGGAGTTTGTCAGTGTTCATGATTGGAGAAAATGTCTCCGACCCATGCGCAGTAGCTTATTCCATTATGTAATGCAGTAATTTATCTTTTACCTAGCCTTGTATCATGTGTGATTGTAATTAGTATGTGACCACTTTTATCCGAAATAAACTCAATATCAATGAAGACAGAAAAAGAACCAACCATCAGCATGTTCTCCTATTTCTTATTATCTATTCTCTGCGTTGCCATATCCTCGAGGTTTATCAGATGCGTCATGCGCGTGGCATCGGCTTTTTCCACGTTGGCGTCGGAGCGAGCCGCAGATACGTACACTGAGCACGTGACACTCGATCTGCAACAACCGATCAATGCTATCACGAACACCATTGCACGAGACCCACACCCAGAGATCTCACGTAATCCGGACTGCAAGTTCGCCGAAATCCGCAGCATTAGTTTATTATTTTGTATAATATCCATCATATTTCTTAACAAGGTTGAGTCCGAGACTCGAGAATCCAAATCCAGGTTATTCCCTTATTACACCGCTGGGGAGCGCGTTCGTAGTGGGGCGGCTAGGTTGGAAGAAAGGTAAGAATGTAGGCTAGCGGCGTTTTTGTTGGTCGGCCCGGACAGAGAGATCAAAAAGTGAAGGTCGTGAAGAGCTGAGATGGGTTCAATGGAAGGAAACAGGAAAATGGGGGCTTGTATTATTGGATGGTGTGGACGAATAAAAGGACATTTTTTTCAATGCAAAAATTAGTTTCTTGTCTGGCCTGAGAAAAAGCTGTTGCATCAAACAAAAATTATGGAAGAAAATAATGGGGGAGAAGTTCTTCTTATGACTCTGACCTATCATATGTATGATACTGATTTCGACCAACGCGACCCATATTATATTAGGCGGATTGGGGTGTAGCCCATTATTATCTGACCGTCATCAACCCAATAAGGATATTACAAAGCAAGGGAATCCTTCAAATGAATAAATAAAAATATTTGTTTTATTGTTGCAAAGGACGCCTTGCATGTCAAATCTTGAGTCCCACATAATACTGACATTGCAATGAATGCTAGATTGTACAAGTTGACTAACTATTTGTATATTCCATCAGGAGAGATATGTTTATTGGATGTACCTTTACATCATATAAGCCAACTTCACAAAGACAGGGCAGCGGCCAAAGAACGCCGAATCGAAGCCGATATATTGGATACACGACTTCGCCGAGTTGAAGCTGATATATTCGAGACACGACTATGCCGATTTGAAGCCGACACATTTGATACACTACTGAAGAATTTCGGTAAAAATGAAGATATGACGAGTGAGCATTGATTTGAGCGAGTGATAAGGAAGTTTGAGTACGAGATGAACATCATACAATGTGCGAAAACATACTTATTGTCCTCTGCGGCTCCCAAAAGACTTAGATTTCTGAGAGAGACATACGTATAAAATTCACTGCTCGTAGTAGATGCTTCGCCAAAGACAAAAGATGTGTTTGTGCTTGAAGCCTTAGATTGAGCAAAATGCAATTGATGCCTCTCATTTATGAAGGATCTTGTCTTGCGAGACAAAGGTATCACAGGTAGGGTAAAATCTCGATCACTCCCAAGGTACATAATTGTTTCCCCAGGAGCTGTTCCAAGACCTGGCGTGAGAGATTCAAATAGAACGGTAGCGGAAGGTCGCCTGTCCGGGTCAACTTTCCAACAATTCTGCAATGCCTGTTTAAGCGCCTTTGGGATGTGCGGTATCATTTCTTCGCGCAGACAATTATTTGAACTGGCGATACCCCGTGGAGGAACACCGGTTACGAGCTGCCACAGCAGAGTGCCAAGACAGTAAATATCAGAGGCTTGTGTATAAGGTGCACCATTGAAGACTTCCGGCGGAAGATACGCAAGCCGGCCATAGACACCATCTGAGCCGTGTAGCATGTTGATGGCGCCGCTGAGTCCAACGTCGATGATGCGTAGCTGGCGCCATTTTCCCCTTGTGACAAGGTTTCCTGGGTGAAGGTCCCCATGGATGACGCCTAGTTTATGCAAAACCATGATGCTTCGTACCAGTTCGATCGTAGCATTCATGATTTCAGTCCAGTTCGAGAAAATAAGCGGTTCTTGTTCAACATTCCCATTCGCGCACTCCATGACTAGGAGATAGTTGTTCGAGGTAGGGTCGGGGTTTGGAGAGAGTCCGATCACAGGCATTGTGATAGAATTTCCAATGGATGTTATGGTATGATATGAGATGTGCGTTGCCACCATGACCTATACCGACAAGTAGAAAGGTTTGGGATCAATGCTGACATACAAAGTAGGCATGGGTGTTGGAGAGAAAAGATAGGATCTTGCCGTCAGCTCACCTCGTGAGCCATACTTATATCAATCACTTTCAATGCATATTTCCGTCTAACAATGGTTTTCTCACGTCGAATGGTATGAATGGTTGGAAAGGCAAAGCCGGTCGGCCACTCGGTGATACCCGTGTATACAGTCGAGTACCCGCCCTTCCCCAATACTTTTAGCTTGCTACTAAATCTTTCAATCGGTATCCACACAAGGTACTCGAGGAGCTCGGGCACACCCAAGCTTGCCAGGTGGAAGCGCAGTTGCTCGTCGTTGCTCGGAAAGTTGAGTTTGTTGGCTTGTATCACCAAAGCTCGTTCTTTGTCGACGACGCCTTTCGAAAATAGTTGTTTAAACGTTTGGAGTTTGTCGGCGTTCATGATTAAGAGTTGATTCAGATTCAGAGTGGGGTGTATTGGAGAATATGTATCTGACCCATGCGCAGTATCTTATTACCTTATGTAATGCAGTAATTTATCTTTGTAAGTATGTCACTGGGCTGGGCAGGTCCGGTCACCTACCTTACTATAATTTCGAAATAAATATGTTTTATTGTTCATAAGGGATGCTCTGCATGACAAATCGACCGAAGTTGAGAGTCCTACATAATACTGGATGGTGCAATAACTATTGGGGTATTCCATAAAAATAGATATGTTTGTTGAATGTATATACCTTCACACTATGTAAGCCAATTTTACAAAAATAGGGCGTTCGATACACGACTTCGCTGAGTCGAAGCCAACACATTTGATACACTACTAAAATCTCACCAGCAAAAAATATGACGAGTAAGCTTTGATAAACATCATGCATATGTGCAAAAATACATCTATTGTCCTCCGCAGCTCCCAAAGGCCGAGATTTCTGAGAGAGACATAAGTGTGAAATGCACTGCTCATAGGAGATACGTTGCCAACGACAAAAGATGTGTTTGCGCTTGAAGCTTTGGATTGAACGAAATACAATTGATGTCTCTCATTTATAAAGAATCCTATCTTTGGAGACAAATGTGGCATCAAAGGTGACATATATTCTGTATTATGTCAAACAATTGCGTAATTCCCGTTTAAGGCCACTGGCGTCTTCGGCATTATCCCTTCTCGCAGGAACTGGCGATACCCCGTGGAGGCACACCAGTCACGAGCTGCCACAACCCAAGACAGTAAATATCAGAGTTGTTTAAACGTTTGGAGTTTGTCAGTGTTCATTATAAAAGTTGGCTCGGTGGATTGGAGAAAATGTCTCCGACCCATGCAAAGTAGCTTATCCCCATTACGTAATTCTTTTACCCAGGTTTATATGCCGCAAAGATCATGTGTGTATTGGTCGAGGTTTACCAGTGCACCATGCATGTCACGTCGGCGTTTTTCGCGTTGACGTCGGGTGAGCCACACATATGACGTGCTTTGTAAATTTTGATTTGTATTCCCCAAATTTGGACGTCCAAAAAAAAAAAAGGGACTGGTTTTTTATAAATTAGGTTTAATTATTTGACATCTTTTGACAAGTTTTGCCGATTTCTAATTATTTTAATATGA
>RQIL01027110.1:0-18618 GCA_003951145.1 Jimgerdemannia lactiflua | reverse complement strand
TTGAATAACTCGATGAATACATATCCAAATTCAATGATCTTTAGCTTGTTAGATTCCTCTTATATAGGGGAATCTAACAAGCTAAAGATTATTAAATTTGGATGTGTATTCGTCAAGTTATTACATTTCTAAAATAGGTTTCAAATTGGACCTCAATTCGATTTGAATTTGATTCAATTCGAACTCAATTCAAATTGAAAATCCCCAATTCAATTCGATTTGAATGACCCTCAATTTGATTTGATTTGAATTGATTTGATTCATTTGGGAATACTAGTCCCAACTACCATAGTCAACAGTAATACTCAACAATAATAATCACTATCTCAAAAATCAAGAAAGGCTGATCCAATGGAGGAACTGGCCAAACAGTTTGTAGAAATAACTATACATCTCAGTGATGTGATCAAGAAGTTCAAGAAGCCAGTATAAAAGTTTACTACTATGAATGAAAGATGATTAGTAATATGCTATAGATATCAAGAAGAAGGCTATTATACCTCAGATTATATATAGAAACTAAGCATAAGGCCCAATCAAGCAATGCAGCTAGGAATTAAGAACAAGCAAATACTATTATCTTCAAGAAGATTGGAGAATCAGAAGAAGAGCAGGAGAAATAAGAAGCTTATTCTGCCATCTCAAGTAAGAAGGATACCCAAGCTATTCCTTATTAGAAGTCTGTAGGCAGGCCTCTGAAGAAGACCCAAGTACAGACAAAGCAGTCAGAAGTAGTCATCAAAAAAGAGATCCAGCAAAGTAAGGCTGACTAAGATGTGGAGCTGGAACAAAATGCCAAGCTTGAATAAGTAGTAGAGAATATCATCTAGAACACCACTCCATTAAGTAAAGTAAAGAAGGAGTAGAAGTTGCATAAGAGTAAGACTTTCAAGTATAATATCTTCAAGAACCTCAAGGATCAAAAGATCAATGCAATCTTTAATCAACTGGCAGAAATTCCACCTTTCAGATAATAAATAAGAACAGGAATTTTGAATATAGGAAAAGATCAAGGTTGGAGAATAATTGAAGCCAATAATGCTCAAGAAGACTTAAGTGAAGAGAGTGAAAACAATCAGAAGACATCAGCTTATGCCACCTGCCAGATTGAAGACCAAGTCTTTGAAGCTATCATTGATATAGGAGCTAGAGAATGTCTCATCACCAAGAAAGCAGTAGATTATCTGGGTTGGAAAATAGAAGAAGTTACCAAATTGGTATTTGTCATAGTAAATAAAATACAAGCAATACCCCTGGGAAAGATTTGAGATCTGCCAATTAAGTTCAGAGAAGCCACTATCCCAGTAGATATCATTATTACTAATACAACCAACTATAATATCCTCATTAGTAATCAATGGCTCTACAAAGCCAAGACAATGATTGACCTCAGTGCTCAGAAGATGCAGATTATCTATCAGAGAAAAAAGATCAGAATTCCTATCAATGTCCATAAAGAAGTCCATCTGAAGATAAAGAAAGAGCATGAAAAAGAGGTCTATATAGTAACTATAAGGAAAGGAAAAGGCAAGCAGTTGACAGAAGAAAAATGGTACATAAAAATCATAAATGAGTATATACTACAAGGAGTGTGCTCTCATGGTAAAAGAATATATTATGTCCAGCACCTGGACCACTGCTACTTCTATATTATTAAAGTAAAGAAGATTACTAGCAAGACAAAGAAGAACCAGAAGAAAATAAGAGATAAACCACTAGAGCTTTTGGATAACAGCAATGATGAGGATGAGGATATCATAGTCAAGATTTAGAGGATCCATCCTGATGCAGTTATGCCACAGTACAAATCAGAGAATATAGCTGGAATAGATCTATCTACCACCATATACACAATACTTGAACCACAGACTACAACCATTCTTGGGACAGGAATTGAAGTAACTATTCTACTAAACCATATTGGAATTCTCAAGTCAAGAAGTAGCTTGGCAAAAAGTGAAATATCTATAGAAGGAGGGGTTATCAATTCAGATTATACAGGAGAAATCCTTCTTCTTATCAGAAACTACAACTCAATAATCTCATTCAAAGTAAGGAAGAAAGATTGACTAGCACAAATACTTATCCTGCTCATTCTCAATCCAAGGATCAAGGAAGTAACAAATAGCAGACAAATAAAGTAAGAAAAAGCTGGATTTGGCTCTATAGGAAGAGAAATCCTTATAGCAATTAGAATTACTGAATTGGAGTATAAGAAGGAGAAAAGCCAAGACAAACACACTACATAATTAGAAGGAGATTCCCTCTCAGGAAAGAATTATAAGATCTCTTACATATATTCAAAGATATACTTGCTACAGACTTCAAGGACATCAAGACCAAAGAGCCCTTATACTATCATGAGGTTAATACTGGAAGTGTGAAGCCAATTTATCAGAAGGTCTGTCCTATCTTACCAGCTTATAGAGAGTAGCTCAAGACAGAAATCAAGGAGATAAAGGAATTCAGTATCATCAAAGAAGCTAATAGTCTATAGTTATTATCTATTGTCCTTATACTAAAGAAAAGAAGCCAGCCAGGAGAATTCACACCCAGACTTTATATGGATTACCAAAGATTTAATAAGATCACTGAAAAGAACAGACAGTCACTGCCCAATATTGGCAATATCCTCATTATGCTGGGGAATAAGGCATGGTTCTATACTACTCTTGACCTATTCTCCAGATTCTATCAAATTGGTCTTATATCTGAAGCCAGCAAAAGATCAGCCTTTATCACTTCTGATGAAATCTATGTCTACCTTCATATGCCCTTCAGAATATATAATGTACCAGTAAGTTTTCAGTAAATGATAAATAGTATCTTTAGAGATATTATAGAAAGATAGATAATGATATATATATGTAGATGATGTGATCATCTTCAGTCAGATAGCCAAGAAATACTTAGAATATATCAAAGAAATTCTTAGACAACTTCACAAGTATGGCCTCTACATTAAGCCCAAGAAATGCATATTTGGAAAGAGAAATCATTTATCTTGGACATATCATCAACCATAATAGAATGTATACAGACTCTACCAAGATCAAGGCAGTAGCAGTATACCTAGTATCTACTAGCATCACTAAAGCCCAAGCCTTCATTTTACTATAAGAGATTTATTTGCAAATTCTCTCTTATTGCCAGCCCTATCTATGATCTATTCAGAAAAGAGATCAAGTTCTGATAAATGTAACAGCACTAATAAGCCATTGATGAACTTAAGACCAGATTGATCCAGGCCCCAATTTTGAGAAGACCTAACTGGACTTGACTCAGGAGTTTATCCTGCAGACAGATGCCAGTGCAATGGAACTTAGAGCCATCTTAGTACAAAAGAAGAATAGTACCAAATATATGATAGCCTATCTTAGCCAAGATACTCATAGGGCTGAGCAGTCCTATAAGTCATACAAGTTGGAATACCTTACAGTCATCTGGCCTGGGATTCTTCTAGTGCACATTCTCATACCTCTTCTGATATTATTGAATATCTGTTCTTGAACAGATGGCTCAGGGTGGCTTCTTGATCTTGCTGTTTAGCAGGTGATAGCAGGCATTTTGTTTATAGTAAGTCTTTCTTGATTGTGGATGCTATTTGTACCTCTTCTTGATACTTTTTTATATATATTGAAAGTCTTCTCCTTTGGTCTGGGGTAGGATCACCTGATTGTCAGTAGTATATTACTGAGGTCATCATAAGTCATTATGAGTTTTAGATGAAGATCATCTCATAATCGAGATGAGCTATATATAGATGAGTCACAACTTGTGACTGGTGGCTTGCAAAGTAACAGTAGTCTTCAGATTCTGATATCACCAGATTCAGAGGTATCATCACATCTGCCTCTTGCAAAACTAAAGCTATCCTCAGTAGTGAGTTATACAGGAATAGCAGTATCTTAATTTCTCTGAGAAATAGGTTGTTGGTACATTGGTGGGAACTAGCTATTCTTATATAGGACAGAGGGCCTATTACTGAACTAACCATCCAGGAGGGGTTTGAACCCAGCTAGTAGCTTCATTTTGGTGTACTTCAGCTCACTAGATATCCTACTGGTTCTGGGGTTCCAAAGTAAACTTCCAATGCTTAAGGCACTAGTTATTGCCATATATCATTGATAATTCAAGGAAGTCAATTCAGGGATTGGGCAATGTATTTTATTTTTCTTGAGTAGTAAAGCCTGATATGGTTGCAGTATATCTTGGTCTTGAGAATAACTCCATCTAGAATCTTGAATTAGTAGGTGTAGTTTGCAAATACTTGATGTATGAGATAGGGTCCTTCTCATTTCAGTTCAAGCTTGGTACTCTAGTTTTCTTCTATTATGATTCAGTAAACCAAGACTTATTGTTCAATGAACAGGGGCTCTAAGTTAGCTTTGTGGTCATAGTACTTCTTTTGCCATTCTTGTGCTTATATTATAAATCCTTATGCTTGCTGGCATACTTTGTATAACTGGGTAATCTCTTTAGTGAATTGTTTCATCAAATTTAGTTGGACTGGTTCAGCAGGATCCTGAGCTTCTTGACTATACACCAGGTAGAAGGGGGTCTATTGGGTAGCAGTTGCCTTTAAGGTATAAATACTGAACAGGATTACTGGAAGATAGATATCCCAGTTCAGTTAATCTCTGGTTCTAGTGAGACCTCACTTGATAGTCTGGTTTATTTGTTCAGTAAGTTCATTTGCCTGTAGGTGGTAAGCTGTTGTTTGCTATAGCTTGATCTTGGAGTTACTTACAAAGGTCTTCATTACTTTATTGATAAATTCTCAGCCTTAGTCTGTGATGATTTCCTGGGGAATACTATAGTGGCTGAAAATTTCATCAAATAGAATTCTAATGATTGTCTGAGCATTAGCAGTTTTGATAGCAAAAGCTTCAGGCCATTTCATCAAGTAATCTTCAATAGTGAGAATATAGCATCTTTCTCAATAAGTTACTAGTAGGGGTCCAATAATGTCAATTCTAAGTCTCTGAAAGGCTCTGGCTGGTGTAGAGATTAGCATTAATAGTACTTTATCAGTTGGCTTTTGTTGGTATTTCTGGCAGGTGTCATATTGTTGAATGTATGTTAAAGTTTGTTTTCTCATCTTGGGCCATTAATATCTTTTTTTAATTCTGGCAATGGTAGCTCCAATTCCTCAGTGTGCATTCTGATCATAGTTGGTTATAAGTATCTTTAGTATCTCATCTTCTCTTGGGACTTGGGTGTATCAATCTCCTTCTACTCTCTAAAGTTTGCTATTGTCTTCTTGAAATTTCTTGAAATTTCTCTGGATGAACAGCTTGTGAGCTGGCTGAATTTCTTTCTTAAAGCTCATATATTGCAGGCTCCAGATGAGGACAAGGTGTAATTCTTAATTCATTTAGGCAAGCAGGAAGCAGTCTTCTCTCATGGGGACTCCTTTCCTTCTTAAGTTTATGGGATTCTTGTTAAAGTATTTACATTGGAGTTTTTGATACCTTTCTTATAGACAATGGTGAACTGGTATTCTTGCAGAGATATGATCTATCTGGCAAAGATTTCTAAGGGTTCTGGCTTCTTAAACAACTATTATAGGGCTTGGTGATCTGTGATGAGAGCAAATCTCTTTCCTAAGAGATGGTGTCTGAAGTGGTCTACTGTCCATACTACTGCAAGATACTCTAGCTTGGTGGCTCCATAGTTCACTTAAGTCTCATTTGTGGCCTTGCTAGCATACTCAATGATATGTTCTTTCTTCTGATCATCTTATTGAGACATAATTGATTCAAGTCCAAGGGCCAAGGCATTGATTGCCAGAATAAATAGTTTGTCAAATTTGACTGCACCAGAATAGAGACTTCAGTGAGGGCCTTCTTGAGTAGATCAAATGACTTCTGCTGATCTTTCTTTCAGTAAAATGGTTGGTCCTTCTTGGAGATATCTTGGAGTAGTGCTGCCTTATCTAAAAACCTTGGAATGAATCTTCAATAATAAGATACCAATATGAGGAAGGATAGGGTCTCCTTTACTAAGGTTAGGACTGGGTAGTTCTTGACTTTCTCTACCTTATAGAGGTCAGTATATATTCCTTGAGCTGAGATAATATATCTCAGATATTTGACTTGGTGTTTTTCAAAGAAGCATTTCTTGGCATTGAGTCTGAGTCCTAAGCTTTGGACAGTATCAAATAATTTGCAGAGATCTTGCAAGTATTGCTCAAATGTCTCAGAATAGATGATTACATCATCTATATAAACTAGCACATTTCTTCTAATAAGGTCCTGGTAGATATGATTCATCATTCTTTGGAATGAGGCTGGTACATTGCAGAGTCCAAATGGTATTTAGAGATATTCATACTGTCCTCATCTAGTAATGAAGGCTGTTTTGCAGATATCTTCCTTGGCAATGAGTATTACTTGGAATCCTTGAAACTGATCTGTAGTGGTCATGTACTTGGCTTTCTCAATAATATTGAGGAGGTCATCTATTCTTGACAGTGGATAGACATCTTCTGTAATGACTTTATTGAGCTTTCTGAAATCGATAATTGCTGGTGAAGTCCAGGGGCTTGATGAGGGTCTGATAACTCTATTTCATAGCATTTCTTCTATGTATTATTATTCAAACTTAATCAGATGGTATGACATTTGGTAGGGGAATTGAGTCTTCCTCTCTGGCACCATTAGTCTCACTAGAAAGGGCTTGCCATTTCCCAAGAACTTGAAGACTTCTTTCTCATAAGTGTCTATCAGTGGTTTGAAATATCTCAGTATTGTTTCTTTGAGGATGGTGATTACCTCAAAGTCCATGTTTCTGATAGAGATATAAATTGGTGACATTTGGTTATGAATTCATTCTTTGGCCAAGAGTAGGTAATACTTTTCTCAAAGCTCTATTGATGACTCAAATATCAAGTTGTCAGCTTCTATTATGAGGTATACATCAAGGCCTCTTTACTGATAGAGTTGCAGGATGATATCTTCTCTTGCTTGGATGGGACAGCAGATGTAGGGTCTCATTTATCTGAACTGAGCTACTCTTGCTATATGAACCTTGATGGATAGTTCCTGGTGGTCTCTATTGATACTTCTGAAGTCTTCTTGTCCTCTCTTGGTGCTGTCCAGTTGCTTTATCTCTTGGATGATAGACTGTGAAGTCTTGATGAAAAGAATTTGACAGATAGCTTTCAAGGGGCTGAAGTTTTGATGGATCCTTCTATTGTTACAAATGATGACTTTGAGAGAGCCTCAATAGTCCTAATCAATGACTCTTTCTTTCATAGTAATTTCTTCAGCTACCAAGAATGATCTTGATGTCAGTTGATTATAAAGTTCTGGTGATATGGCAAGTGCAATTTGAAGGTCAAAGATCCTGGTACTTCTGGGTCAGATTACTGCTTGATAGGGGAGACAGAGATCATATTCAACCAATTCTTCTGTTTGTGCAAGAGGGAGCTGTACCCAGAGAGAGAGTAGCTTAACTTGGATGACTAACTGAGTCTTGAGAAATGGTACTCCAGTAGCTGCAATTGCAGGTGAGAACTCCATTTACTCTGGCTTGAAGAATGGCCAGTGTGCTCTTGTCTTTGGGTTCTTTGTATAGTTGAATCTAATCTTTCTAAGAGAGTCCAGGGCTTCCATGAGAGTAAAGGCAAGATTGACTCCTTAATTGCCTTCATGTGAGTAGCAGTGCCAATAAATAATGGCCAGAATCTCCAATGGTAGGTCCCAGATGGTGGTCTTGTTTTTTGATTTGCAATCTCCTTTATGGTTGATCTTCTTGCATTTTCAGCAGGCCCAGCAGATTTGGGATTTTTGCAGAGTGAGATCCTTTCTCTTGACTTAGCTCTTGTGGACATTCTTACTATGATGAACACTTCAGTGTTCACACTGGTAACAGATAAAGGTCTTTCTACAATCCCAGTATCCTTTCTTGACAAAGTCTTCATTTTGCTTTTTAACCTCCTTACTAGTAGAGTATCTCTTCCTGTAATGAAATTACACTCAGACACCACTTTGATGACATCACCAAGTGATGACATCATCAGATTCATGTCACCACTATGGTTACATACTCAAAAGATCACTAATATTAATGAGATTATAGTAATTTGACACTAAATTCAGCCTATGACATCACTGATGTCATAGTAGTCACACTAGTTTAGTTGATGACCTCACTAACATTGCCATGGTTTCGGCCTAAAAATAGGTTGATGATGTCAATGACATCACAAACTAATTTAGTCTATAATCTCATTGATATTATAAGCTAAAATAGTCTATAACATCAATAATATTATACTATAACTTATTGAAATTAGCTACTGATGTCACTACTCCACCAATATTATGCACTAAAATAATCTATGATCCCAAGCGACATCATAGTCTAAAAATAGACTATGACATCAATGACATCATGCACTAAAATAGTCTACTTATAAACAAATATAAGGACAGCAATTAGTTATAGAAAAGGTCAATCTGCAGCCAAACAATCTCAAAGACACACATTTCCCCCAAAATAATATTAAGACAAAACCCACAATGCTCCTACCTTCTGAACATATCTATGATGCTCTTTGGGAGTCAGTCTTTGACCATCAGCACCAGTACCACTAAGAGTATCTTGAGCTAGATACTTGTGACTCTGAGTAGTTCCTAGTAGCTGCTGATGAGATTGTTGTAAGAATGCAACAAATTCTCAAGCACTTCCAAATACTAAGGAACTACCAGGCTGGTAGACTCCTAGTGAGAAGTGGCATGACCCAATCAGAGGTCTTAGATGAATACAATATCTCTTCATTTAGACAGCATATTTTAGTCCACACCTATCAACTTCTTTGAAAAATGCCCTTTGCTATAAGTGGCATAAGAGAAGTTACTCCTGCAGAAATTTGTTCTCTTAACAATCAATTGACAAGTCAAATTGAGTTAGATCTCATAAATGACTTTAACCTGCAAGAGCCTTATGATGATGATGATGCATGGCTATATAAAAATAATGCCTTCAATAGACTGATTAGTCTATTCCAAGGATCCATTTCTCAGGTCCAGATACCTATAAACGCCTGGCCATAGGGTTTTCCTGTACCAGCCAATGTGAGACTAGTCTCATCCATATCTACATCATCATCTGAGATCATAAGGTCTGAGTTAGACTCAGAAGAGTCTTATACTATATTATCAGAATCTGAGATTCTGGAAGAGGTTTTAACCCCTTTTACAGAAGTCTACCACTACTTTATAATGTAATGTATTACATAATAAATATTAGTCGAAATCTAGAACACTTTATCATAAATAGTTAAAAGAATGATATCAGAAATTACATCATAAATAGTATCATTACGATATCAGAATTACATAGTAATGATATAACTATTACATCATCTTTCTGTGACTCTATTGTTCAGAATACTTTAACCAATAGTATAGTATCTTAAATAGTTTGTGAAAAAGTATAAATACTCTTAGAATCTCCCTTAATAAAGAACAGATTCTTCTCAATAAAAGATTCATCTCAACTATAAAAAAGAAAGATTGAAGTCTATAAATTAATAGATCAATCTCAGAACTATATAAAATAAAGAATACATCTAAAAATAGATGTACAGACTTCTATAAATACTTGAATTCTAAAGAATATAAATAATTCTCAGACCCAGGCTTTATCCAGGAAAGAATAATTAAAGAACTCAGACTTTAAAAGAATTAAAGTCTGTGATTGGCCAAATTGATATAAGTTATCTAGAAAGAGACTAAGTTAATTAAAAGTATAACAGACAGGCATTAAGAAAGTTGCTTCCTCAAGCTAAGAAACTCCTGACCAGGCCTCCTAGGTTGATGATATTATTAGTATTTATCAATTTGAAGAGCTCTCTTATTTCATTTGATAGTAGCAGATTTTACAATCTACTATAAGACATCAAAAGAACTGAAGGATTGTTAAATAGTCTATAAGCTGTCACTGAACATATCCTAAGAAGAATAAGACAAACTGGATTCTCAATTAAGAGAAAGACAAGATTTACAAATCTTTATTGATTGGGAAAAACAAAACAAGGATCAATAACAGACACTTAGTAAATATTGTATACAAATCCTTTTTAAAGAGTTTCAGCAATTACATCCAACATTAAGAGAGATCTCAGGTCTCTATAATAGATTTCATAGACTAGTAAGACAACATACTAGTGGAGCAAGGACTCTAGAAATAGTTGCAAGTACAACAGGACAATTTATAGAAGTACTACCAGCAGAAACAAGAACCAGTGCTCTTCAGTGAATCAATTCTCCTGAATTTCATACCACTGATAGGAAGAGTCACTTTCACTTCAAATATTTAAGACACAAGGCTCTCTGAGTATAAGAGTTACAAAGATTAGCAACTTTTGAGTTAATAACTCAAGAAATCCAATAAGAAGGTCCATCAATTTATTTTGATACCAACCAAGAACCAGATATCTCTTCAGGACTTAGCTCTAAAAGAGAACAATTAGAATCAGAATCAGAATATCTATCTGAAGGACAACAGATACCTACAGGAAGACAATCTCCAGAATTAATTAGGCCAGGACCTTTAAGGAGTCTTACTTAAGACTTTTACATACCTTCTCATTCAGCACCAGTTCCACATTCTGGTCCAGAACCTGAAAGAGAGGAAGAAGAATCAGAATACTCAGAATATTCAGAAAAAGAACCTGAGGAATCTGATACAGAACCCAAAGAGACAGGCATATCTTTTAAAGGAAAGGAAAAAGCAACAGAACTTATAGAAGCAGACCTTGAAAGAGAATCTGATAAAGAAGATTCTGAAGAATTAGAAGATTATAAAGGACTCTCTGAAGATATAGAAGTCCCTATAATGGCTGATGAACTAAGAGCACAGATTGCAGCATTAGCTAGTATAGTGGAACAGATTATCATTATGAATCAACCTGTTGAGACACTTTCAATTCCTACCTTTGGAGGAATATCCACTGACTTATCAGGATTCATAAGTATAGTAGACAATGGATATAAGGACAACAATTGGAATGACTTAAGAAACCCAGATAGAACTCTTGAAAATAGAGTAACTTATACTGAAGAAAAAGTCTTTGCAAAAGCTCAGGCTCAAGTAGCAAAAGTAGCAGCACATTTCCAAGATTCAGCTGTACTTTGGTGCTAAAACCTCAATCCTAAACCACTCACTTGGGAAGACCAAGATGAAGTAACAGGACAGGATGTTAGAGATGATAGACCAGAATATTCTGATATTCCTGAAACAGATTGTAACTTTATCATTTCACTTTTCAAAGAGGGGGAGTACTGGCCAAGAGGTGAGGGGGTAGAATGGTGGCCAATTATCTTCAATAACATTCTTCAATCCTTGTACAGCTTGGATGCAGACAGAGGATTGATAAATCCTTTGCTATTCTTCTTTTTCCTCCAAGGATTCATCAGTTTCAGTGTCAGAGAGGGCTGCTTCAAAGGCAAGGTCTTGGGTTTTTTCTCTTAAATGGGGACTTCTTGAACTTCTTGATTTGGTTCTCAGACAATATGATATGAAGTATGGCTGACAGAGTGGTGGGTGATTAGAGTAGCTCCAACAGGTGCTTTGATGGCAATGAGCAGTCCTTCAAATATTTCTATAAGGCTCATAAGGTAATCTTGGTGGTTGTTTTATATGGAAACCTGATTGGGTGAGCTCAGTTTGTTGACTTCTTACTGTGATACAGTTGCTGCCAATATAATCAGCTACTTTAGCTTCTATCCAATTGGCTTCTTCAGTAGTAAGGCAGACAATGTTTCTGATAGTCACTCCTTGCAAGTATGCTATAGCCCAAGGTATTTGATAGAAGATTTGGTAGATATGAAGAGCTCTCTTAATCAGCTAGCTGATAGTTAACAGTTTGGCAGTGAGGTCTTTCCAGTCATCTTCTTAGGTCTTATTGTGGAGATAGTGACTAATTTCATAGTTATGCCAGAGGGTCATCTGATCTGTTGTGTTCTTGAGCTGCTGGGTCATGATGTACTAGTAGTTGATGAAGTATCCAAGGTCTTTGATGTAAAAGTTCAGATTGTCAGAGGTATCTGGGTGCCAGATAGCCATCTTGATAGTATCAAAGACTAGGATCTTGAGGCTTGGTAAAGATATAATGGTTCTAGTTTCTAAATGAGAAAGTGACTTAATTCTAGAAATAGCTCAGAGCTACTCAGAGTTCTAGAAGATCTTGTGGTTTCTGGAAGAAAATATTCTGAGCTTTATTCATGAGAACAGAGAGAATATTTATATAAGATCTAAAAGAAAGATCTGGAAGGATCTAAGAAATCAATTGAAATGCCAAGAGGAAAGTTTTTAGCAAAGATGACAAATAAAGTTCCACAATATTCCATGAAGTTTCTTAACTAGCTAAAACTAGAATAGCAGTGACTAGAATGTTCTAGCTAAGGCTTGGCACTAAGAAAGGATTTCTAAATATTTGGAAGGTGCTGGAAGATTATGGAAGGTACTAGAAAAGACAAAGAAAAAGAGTAAACTATGCTAAAATATTACATCTCCCCCTCCTTAAGAATCAATATCCTCATTGATTTTGGAAGGTAATATAAGAAAATAAAACCAAAAGGAAATACTAATAAAATATATCAGCTCATTGACAAGGACTGGCCATCCTTGTATAATATGAGAGCCAAAGTATCATCTTGATCAGATGAGAACTAGTTTGAACCTCATTAGTTGTAGACTTTGTAGAGTTCTTCTGTAAATCTTATTGCTGATGCTGTATCCCTTAGAGTGCCTCAATGCATAATGTATCTAATCAGTACAGTATGTCATCTACTATCTAAGAGGAGAATCTCATGGGCAGTTAATAAGTTTCTTTTTACTCGAATTCTTAAATGAGGTCTTGGGAGTTCTTGAGATTAGTGGCAGGTTCCCAGGTGGCATCATATTCAGGGTAGCCCATCCACTTGACTAGGTATTCTATATAATGATATTGGACTCATTTGTCTAGGATTTTCTTGACTTCATACTCAATGTTATCTTCAACCATAACTGGTGCTGAGGTTGTCAGAATTCAGCCAGGGTAAGAGAGTGACTAGTTCCAGGCCTTGAGTTGTGACATATAGAATACTGGATATACATATATGTATGGTTGTCAGTAGACTGAGATGATAAGAGTAAGTAGAGACTTGCTCAGTGATCTCAAAGGGTCCAAGGTACTTGGGTTGAAATTTGGCTGACTGGCAGTTAACTTGGGATTGGACCTTGATGTTATCAGCTTTGAGTAGAACTATGTCTCCAATAGTGTAGATGACATTATGTTGTTTCTTGTCTACATACTTAGCTTGATATTGTTGAGCCTTTTGTAGATTCATAGTAGTGATCTTGAGAAGGGAATCTATTTTGTTAATAAGATTCTGAGTAGTGGGAACTTATGTATGACTGGATTGCTAGAATGAGACTAGGCTTGCAGAGGTCTTGAGATTTTAACCATATAGTAACTGAAAAGGGGAAAGATCAGTAGATGATTGGATAGTATTGTTATAAGTGAACTTAGTATAGGTCAGATAGTAGTCTCAATTATCTTACTCATAAGATATATAGTTTCTGAGCATTTGTTCAAGTGTTCTGCTTATTTGCTTAGTTTGTTCATTGGTTTGAAGGTAGAAGATAGTAGATATAGCAATTTGAGTTCCAAGAGTCTTGAAGAGTACTTGTTAGAAGTGACTTATGAATTTGGGGTTGCAGTCACTAACAATTACTCAGGAAAGTCCATATTGGTGGAAGATAGACTTGAAGAAGATTCTCATGATTTCAGGGACAGTAGCATTGATTGTGGTTGGCTTGGAAATTATAATCTTAGTGAGATAGTCCACAAACACAATGATGACATCATAGCCTGATTTAGTTCATGGGAGTTATACAATGAAGTCCATTATAACTTACTTGAACTTCTGGTTGGAATTGGCAATGGTTGTAGAAGACCAGCAGGCATTTGATTGCTTGACTTGTTTCTTTGGCAAAGATCACAGCTTTGAATATACTTCTTGATTTTCTTGAACATATTGGGCCAGTAATAGTCTTATTGAATATTCTTGATAGTTTTCTCAGTTTTAAGGTGACCAGCTAGTGGGGAGTCATAATATTCATGAAAAATCTTATATTGTAGTTCAGGATTGGCAGGAATGTAGACCTTATCTTAATAGTATATAAGGTTGTCCTTGAAAGTGTACTTTTTCTTAAATTCCTTGATATCCTTTTATAGAACCAGAGAGTCTTGTTTGTATGCTGTCTTGATCTGGTTAAGGAATTCAGATACCACAGTGACTTATAAAATAGTAGCAAGGTCAGGCCTTCTTGAGAGTGTATCTGGTATAACTAGGATTTTGCCAGGCTTGTAGATGATATTTGGGGTAAAGGTCTGAAGTAACTGACTCCACTTGGCTTATTGATGGGAAAGAGTTGGTTGGGTGTTAATGTACTGAAGGGACCTGTAATCTGTGATCATATTGAACTCAACTTCTTCTAGATAGTATTATTAGGTCTTGAGGGCATGAATGATTGCTAGGAGTTCTTTTTCATAGGTGACTAGCTTTTGTTTAGCAGAGGACAATTTCTTTGACTCAAAGGCAATAGGTCTGTATTCTTGACCATTATCTTGAGAGATGACTGTACTGATAGCAAAGTTGAATATATTAGTAGTAACTGTGAACTTCAAGTTTGGGTCTATGTTTCTAAAGACAGGTACATGGGTTAGATAGTTCTTGAGGTCTTGAAAAGCTTATTGATAAAAGGTATCTCAGATGTAGAGAACATAGTGGTCAGAGTTGGGTTTCTTTCATAGGAGATTTGTCAGTAACTCTACTCTACTGGAGAAGTTCTTGACAAATCGACAGTAGTATCCAGCTAGACCAAGAAAGGACCTAAGTTCAGTAAGGCTTGCTGGTATAGGCCCCTATTCAATAGCTTGTATTTTTCTTGAATCTACTTGAATTCCTTTGGCTGATACAATGTGTCTAAGATATTTAACTTGATCTTTGAAGAATTCACATTTCTTGAACTTTATATATATATAGCTTGTGTTTGTAGAACTTATTTGATGTGCTTGAGGTATTCTTCTTCAGTACTACTGAAGATAGAATGTCATCAATATATATGAATACAAAGATATAGAGTTAGTCCTTAAAGGTAGTTTGCATAAGATCTTGAAAGGTTGCTGGCATATTGGTGAGACTAAAGGCTATGACTAGGAATTCATAGAGTCCAAATGATGTCATGAAGGCAGTCTTGAGTATATCTTCTAACTTGATGCAAATTTGGTAATACCCAGAGGTGAGATCAATCTTAGTAAAGTACTTGGCATTCTTGAGAGCATCAATGATTTGATCAATGAGTGGTAGTGAGTAATGATTCTTAATGATGATCTTGTTGAGTCTATGCACATTTGTAATATATCATTCTTCTTCTTAAGAAATAAAACTGAGAACCAAAAGGTGACTTGCTTGGCTGAATGGCTCTTTGCTTGATGAGTTCATTGAGTTCTTTCTTGACTGCTTCAATTTCAAGTAGTAATATGTAGTGCATCTTCTTCTTGGGTATGACTACATCAGGTACCAGCTTGATTTCATGATTATGGGCTCTTGAAGATAGTAGACCAGGCAGTTTGTCTAAGAAGACATTCTTATACTTATTTAGCAGTAGCTTGATACTTTTGCTAATTGATAGCTTTTGGTTCTCTTTCTTGGGTCAGATCAGTACAACAAAGGCATAGGTGGCTTTCTTGAGAGCCTTCTTGAACTGAATTGCAGAGAGAGTTACAATTAGAGTTTTTGTCTAAGTCTTGTCTGGCTTGATGGTAATGTTGGCTCCATCTTAAATTAGGGTAACTTCATTCTTGGTCTAATTGATGTATGGGTTGTATCATATAAGCCAGGGTTTGCCTAGGATCTGATCATTGTCTCCTAGGGGTGCCACTTCAAAATCTCAACATTCCCAGTACTTCTGAATCTTGAGGGGAAGTTTAGCAGTAATTGAGTCAATTGGCAGAGTGGTACCATCAGCAGTGACAATTCTACCATTCTTGCTAGCTGGCTTGATGAGAATCTTAAGCTTATCAATGAGATTCTTATTGATGAAGTTTCCAACAGCTCTGCTGTCTATGAGGACATATAGTTCTTAATCTTTAACTAGATCTTTGAAGATAAGCATTGAGTTAGCTTGGTTCTTGGCTATGCTGGCAACTTGATCAGTACTGTCAAAGTCTTTCTAATCTTACTTGGTTGAAGATAGCTTGGTGACTTCTTTGATGATAGGTAGAGTAGCTTGCTTTAGAATGAGCTGTGCAATTCTGTCACCTTTATTGATGGTATATGGTTGGTTCTTGTGATTGACTAGTAGGACTTGCATTTCTCCCCAAAAGTTAGGGTCAACGACTCCAGTACTGACATCCAGTGAGTGCTTGATACTGCAATCAGATCTTGGTACAATTCTTGCATAATGTTCCTTGGGTATTTCAACTATCATACCAGTCGGAATAAGTCTTCTTTCATGGGCAGGAATAGTGACTTGTTATATGAATTGAAGATCCAAACCAATGGCTCTTTCTGACTATAGCTGAGAGATCTGGGCCTTGGGATTGACTTGCATGAAATTGAGTATAACTTCTTGTTCAACTGGTTGATCTTGAGTATCTTTCAACAGAATCAGGATCCTCTTGGGTTCAGTAGTTTTCTTGGGATATTTTGTAGTGATGTAACCAGGCTGACAGCAAAAGAAGCAGGCTTCAGCCTTCTTGAGGTACTCTTTTTCCTTAGATGTAAGCTTGTTCTTCTTGTTCTTATCGATGGTGTCTAGATCCATGGAGACAAGTCCAACAGTTCTGACTTTGGTTTCCTCCTTTCTGTGGTTGTTGTTGAATAGTGGTCTCTTCTACTCAAAGTAGTTACTATAGGTAATAACATTGAACCTATTAGTAATTTTCATTGCAGTGTCTAGGTCTTTGGGTTCTTCAAGTTCAATATGAACTTGGGTTTATCCTTTCAGACCTCAGATGTACTTGTCAACCTTCTCATCTTCAGTGACATAAGGTAGCTCCAATAGAATAGACAGAAATTGTATATTATATGCTTATACTGACTTAAGTTGTTTGATATTTTTCAGGCAGTCTCACATGACCTTAGCACTGTTGACAGATTTGAATTGGCCTTGAATAGTATCTGAGAATTCAACTCAGACCTTGATTCAGCCAGAGTATCTTGTGTTCTGAATATGATTTCACCACCAGATTGCAGCATTCTCTCAAAGAAGTATGGCAGCAAATTGGACTAGTACTGCTTTATCCAAATTGGTCAGTTCACTATACTGCTCTAATTGGAAAAGCCAAGTATTGGTAGATAGTCCTCCTCTTTGGCCATCAAAGGTATCAGACTTCTAAGGCTTAATGGTGACTGTCATTAGAGATATTGGCACAGGTATAGATATAGACTACACAGAGGTCTTGTCTTCCTCTTTGTCCAAGCAGTCTTGAAATTGGGAAATCTGAGTCAATATAGTATGCAAAAGACTTTAGAGAGTCCCAGATAACTAAGTAGGAATTGGCTGTTCTTCCTCTTCTTCTTGCTGAATATAAAGTACATTTAGTAGGATATAGGTATTGTAAGAGCTATTGCTCCAGGCATTGGTATCCATGGACATGGTATTATGACTGGTACTTGAAATGTTTCTTGTTTAGGCAAGATGTAACTTAACTACTGCTACCAAGTGAAACAGTTCTAATTTCTAAATAAGGAAATGACTTATATAATTTTGGAAGTTCAAAATAGCTTGAAGAGTCACTCAGAGTTCTAGAAGATCTTATGGTTTCTGGGAGAAAATATTCTGAGCTTTATTCATGAGAACAGAGAGGATATTTATACAAGATCTGAAAGAAGGATCTGGAAGAATCTAAGAAATCAATGGAAATGCTAAGAGGAAAGTTCTTGACAAAGATGATAAATAAAGTTCTGCAATGTTCCATGAAGTTCCATGACTAGCTAAAACTAGAATAGTAGTGACTAGAATATTTTAGCTAAGATATAGTACTAAGAAAGAATTTCTAAGTATTTAGAAGGTGCTGGAAGGATATGGAAGGTACTGGAAAAGACAAAGAAAAAGAGTGAACTATGCTAAAATGTTACAAAAGAGATAGATTGGTGGAAGGTCTGGTTGGAGTGGCAAGAGAGAGGTATTGTATATAGAGTACTTGTTCTTTAGTACCAGTTCCTGAGGCTGAGGCTAGATCCTTTAAATAATATGGTCTTCATTTCAGTTCAGATTATCATTGCTCCTTTTGGTATAGTTACTTAACAGATTGGGTTGATCATTTGGTTATCATGCCATTATATTGTCTAATCCTAGCAGTCACTGGTACTCTATATTCTGACATTATTGATTGTATATATCACATCTGCTCCATATTAAATTAGAGCCATTCTTGGCAGTGAGAGTTACACAGAGATAGTAAGGTCTTGAATTTCTCTAGAGAATAAGTTGTTGGTGCATTAGCAAAGACTGGCCATCCTTATATAGAGCAGAGGGCCTATTACTGGACTAACTATCTAGGAGGGATTTGAACCTAGCTAGTAGCTTCATTTTGATTTTTTTTTTTTTTTT
>RQIL01026999.1:0-18623 GCA_003951145.1 Jimgerdemannia lactiflua | reverse complement strand
TTCTAAAAATTAAAAATTGAATTTTTATAAGCAACTTATATGTATTGTGGCATGCAATTTGTATAACTATATGCTTCAAGCATGGCTCAATGTGGCACTTGTGAAGTATGCAAGTAACTTCAAGGTACATCTGGTATAGTTATGGATCAGTTGTCATATGATTGGGTTGTCCAATTTATATGTCAATAATGAGTGATAGTGTTTTTTGGATCAAAGGATAGTTTTACAATAAAGAGTGGGTTACTGATGATTACTTGGGTCTATAGGCTCAATATGCTCAGCTTATATGTGCAATGGAGACTTGTACATATAGTCTGTAATAGTTGGTCAGCTAGTAACACTTGAATTTGGTAGTTTGTGGTGCAGTTATGGAGACAGAAAATAGGGGTCAATGGCTTGCTCATATATTTGACTCATTAATCTGAGAATGGATAAATGGTGGTAGTTCTGACTATCTTGTATCCTATGTAGGGGATCCTTGGGTTCTTTGACTGGATTTTTGGAGTCTTAACACTTGAATGTCTGAGTCTTAGATCTTGAATCTTGAATGTGTAGATCTTGTCTCAAATGTGTAGTCTAAATGGAAGTTGGTAGGTCTGAATACATGGTCCGAATATACAGTAGATCTGATGGAGTCTTGGCAATGGTCTTGAGACTTGAATATTCATAGCAGTCAATTTCCTTAACTTGATGGCAGTTTCCTGGCAGTTTTCCTAGTGGTTTTCCTAGTGATTTCCATATTATAATAGTGGCAGTAGTTTTGAATAAGTGTTATTCTTGGCTCTTGAAGTCTTTTCCCAAAATTTCTCAAAACTTAAATTGGTTTATCTTATACTAGACTTCTGTATCATTCAGATAAAAGCCAATTGACTGAGGTTTATTCACTCATTCTTCTGGGCTATTATATATAAGTTCACTAAATTGCTAACTATAGTGTGGTGGCTAGGTTATATGGCTATGCTATACTACTGGCTTGCTAGTGGCAAGGTGTTCAGTGGTTTATGTTATTAGTAACTAGCTGTGCAATTGGCTTGCTGGTAGCAATAGGTCAGCAATTTATGTTATTGGTTTGTCAGTGGTGATGGGTATTGCACCAGCAGTTATGTTATGAGGGTTAGGGTCTTATACTACTGACAAGAAATGTTTGGGGGCAGCTATCTATATATGGTTAAACTATAATATACTTGTGTGAGAGTGTATTTGTAAGCAATAAAGAGGTGCTGATCTGTACTTTAAATCATATAGTACTCTTTGTCAGTGGCAAGCAAATCATCTTGCTGGATTGTGACTTCATCATTCTACTCTTCAAAAGGAGGGAGTGCCAGTCAAGAGGTGAGAGGGTGGAATAGTGGCCAATCATCTTTGACAATGTTCTCCAATCCTTGTATAGCTTGGATGCAGACAGAGGAATGATAAATCCTTTACTGTTCTTCTTCTTCCTCTGAGGACTCATCAGTTTCAGTATCAGAGGGGGCTGCTTTGGAAGCAAGATCTTGGGGTTCTTTTTCTTAAGCAGAGACTTCTTGGGCTTCTTGGTTCAGTTCCCAAACAATGTGGTGTGAAGTATAGCTGACAGAGTGGTGAGTGATAGCAGTAGCTCCAATAGGTATTTCAATAGTAATGAGTGGTCCTTTGAATATTTCCATAAAGCTCATGAGGTGATCTTGGTTATTGTTCTGGAGAGATATTGTATGGAAACCTGATTGAGTGGGCTTGGTTTGTTGACTTCCTACAGCAATGCAGTTACTACCAATATAATTAGCTACTTTAGCTTCTACTCAGTTGGCTTCTTCAGTAATAAGATGGACAATGTTTCTGACAGTTATTCCTTATAAATGTGCTATGGCCCAGGATATGTGGCAGAAGATTTGGTAGACATGAAGGGCTCTCTTGATCAGCAAGCTAGTAGTTAACAGTTTGGCAGCAAGGTCTTCTCAGTCATCTTCTCAAGTTTCATTGTAGAGGTAATGGCTAATTTCATAATCATACCAGAGAGTCATTTGGTTAGTGATATCTTTGAGCTACTGGATCATAATGTACTGGTAATTGATGAAGTGTTCGAGGTCTTCAGTGTAAATGTTCAGATGGTCTGAAGTATCCAGGCACCAGATAGCCATCTTGATAGTGTTAAGGACAAGGATCTTAAGGCTTGGCAAAGGGGTAGATTGGTGGGAGGTCTGGTTGGAGTGACAGGTGGGAGGTATTGTGTGTAGAGTGCTTGTTCTTTGGTGCTAGTTCTTGAGTCTGGGCTAGGTTTTTTAAATAACATGGTCTTCATTTCTGCTCAGATTATTATTGCTCCTTTTGGGATAGTCACTTGATAGATTAGATTGTTTATTTGATAGTTATGCTATTATGTTATCTGATCCTAGCAGTCACTGGTACTCTATATTCTGATATTGTCAATTGTACACATCATATCTACCTCTCTGTAATGCTTCTGGTTTCTTAATTGAGGAAGCAACTAAATTCTAGAGGTTCAAAGTAGCTCAAAGAGTTACTAAGAGTTCAGGAAGATCTTGTGGTTTCTAGGAGAAAATATTCTGAGCTTTATTCATGAGAACAAAGAGGATATTTATACAAGATCTGAAAGAAGGATCTGAAAGGATCTAAGAAATGAATGGAAATGCCAAGAGGAAAGTTCTTGGCAAAGATGACAAATAAAGTTCCACAATGTTCCATGAAATTCCGTGACTAGCTAAATTAGGAATAGCAATGACTAGAATGTTCTAGCTAAGGCTTGGCACTGAGAAAGGATTTCTAAGCATTCAGAAGATACTGGAAGTTTACAGAAAGTACTAGAAAGACAAAGAAAAGAAGTAAACTATGCTAAAATGTTACATCTCCCCCTCCTTAAGAATTAATGTCCTCATTGAATTCAGAAGATAACACAAGAAATAAAACCAAAAGGAAATACAAATAAAATATATCAGCTCATTAACAAGGACTGGCCATCCTTATATAAGGTGAGGGCCAAAGTATCATCTTGATTGGATGAGAACTGGTTCAAACCTCATTAGTTGCAGGATTTACAGAGTTCTTCTGTAGGTCTTGTTGCTGATGCTGTATCCCTTAGAGTGCCCTGATGTGTAATGTACCTGATCAGTACAGTATGTTGTCTACTATCCAAGGAGAGAACCTCATGGGCAGTCAATGAGTTTCTTTTTGCTCAAACTCTTAAATGAGGTCTTGGGAGTTTTTGAGATTGGCAGTGGGTTCCCAGGTGGTGTCATATTCAGGGTAGCCCATCCACTTGACTAGGTATTCTGTGCGACGGTATCAGACTCATTTGTCTAACTTCGTACTTGATGTAGTCTTCAACCATAACTGGTGCTGAGGGTGTCGGAATTTGACCAGGATAAGGGGGTGACTGGTTCCAGGCCTTGAGTTGTAACACATGAAATACTGGATGTATTCACATGGTTGATGGTAGACTGAGATAGTAAGAGTAGGTAGAGACTTGCTTGGTGATCTCAAAGGGTCCAAGGTACTTGGGTTGGAATTTGGCTGACTGGTGGTTGACTTGAGATTGGGCCTTGATGTTGTCAGCTTTGGTTAGAACCATATCTCCAATAGTGTAGGTGACATCATGTCATTTCTTATCTGCATACTTAGCTTGATGTTGTTGAGCTTTTAGCAGATTCGTGATGATCTTGAGAAAGAAATCCATTTTGTTGATAAAGTTTTGAGCAGTAGAGACTTGTGTGTGACTGGATTGCTGGAATGAGGCTAGACTTGCAGGGGTCTTGGGGTTTTGACCATGTAGTAGCTGAAAAGGGGAAAGACCAGTAGATGATTGGACTGCATTGTTGTAGGCAAACTCGGCATAGATCAGGTAGTGGTCCCAATCATCTTGCTCATAAGACACATAGTTTCTGAGCATTTGTTCAAGTGTTCTGTTCATTCGCTCAGTTTGTCCATCAGTTTGAGAGTGGAAGGCAGTAGACATAACAATTTGAGTTCCAAGGGTCTTAAAGTGCTTGCCAGAAATGACTTGTGAACTTGGGTCATGGTTGCTGACAATAACTCAGAGAAGTCCATATTGGCGGAAGACAGACTTGAAGAAGATTCTAGCAATTTCAGGGGCAGTGGCATTGATTGTGGTTGGCTTGGCAATTGTGATCTTGGTCAGGCAGTCTACAAACACAACAATGGCATCATAGCCTGATTTGGTTCATGGGAATTATACAATGAAGTCCATTGTGACTTGCTTGAACTTCTTGGTCAGAATTAGCAAAGGCTGTAGAAGACCAGCAGGCATTTGGTTGCTTGACTTATTTCTTTGATAAAGGTCACAGCTTTGGACATACTCCATGATTTCCTTGAGTATGTTGGGCCAGTAGTAGTCTCATTGAATGTTCTTGATGATCTTCTCAGTTCCAAGGTGACCAGCTAGTGGGGAGTCATGATGTTCATGAAGAATCTTATATCACAGTTCAGGGTTGGCAAGAATGTAGACCTTGTCTTGATGGTACATAAGGTTGTCCTTGAAAGTATACTTGTCTTTGAATTTCTTAGTGTCCTTTTGTAAACCAGAGAGTCTTGTTCATATGCCATCTTGATCTGGTTAAGGAATTCAGGTGCCATGGTGACTTATAAAATGGTGGCAAGGTCAGGTCTTCTTGAGAGTGCATCTGGTACAACCAGGGTTTTGCCAGACTTGTAGATGATGTTTGGGGTAAAGGTCTGAAGTAACTGACTTCACTTGGCTTGTTGATGGGAAAGAGTTGGCTGGGTGTTGATGTACTGAAGGGACCTGTGATCTGTGATCATATTGAACTCAACTCCTTCTAGGTAGTATTGCCAGGTCTTGAAAGCATGAATGATTGCCAGGAGTTCCTTTTCGTGAGTGGCTAGCTTTTGGTCTGCAGGGGACAATTTCCTTGACTCAAATGCAATGGGTCTGTGTCCTTGTCCATTATCTTGAGAGATGACTGCACTAATTGTGAAGTGGATGCATCAGTAGTGATAGTAAACTTCAAGTTTGGGTCCATGTTTCTAAGAACAGGTGCATGGGTCAGGCAGTTCTTGAGTTCTTGAAAGGCTTGTTGACAGAAGGTGTCCCAGATGTAGGGAACATAGTGGTCTGAGTTGAGTTCCTTTCACAGGAAGTTTGTTAAAGATTCTGCTATACCAGAGAAGTTCTTGACAAATCAGCAGTAGTATCCAGCCAGCCCAGAAAGGACCTAAGTTCAGTGAGACTTGCTGGTACAGGCCACTGTTAAATGGCTTGTATTTTCCTTGGGTCTACTTGAATTCCTTTGGCTGATACAATCTGTCCAAGGTATTCAACTTGATTCTTAAAGAATTCACATTTCTTGAGCTTTGCATACAGCTTGTGTTCTTGAGAGCTTGTTCGATGTGTTTGAGGTATTCTTCTTCAGTGCTACTGAAGATCAGGATATCATCAATGTACACAAGTACAAAGATATAGAACTGATCCTTGAAGACAGTTTGTATGAGATCTTGAAAGGTTGCTGGCATATTGGTGAGACCAAAGGACATAACTAAAAATTTGTAAAGTCCAAAGGGTGTCATGAAGGCAGTCTTGGGTATGTCTTCTGGCTTGATTCGAATTTGGTAATATCCAGAGGTGAGATCAATCTTGGTGAAGTACTTGGCATTCTTGAGAGTATCGAAGATTTGATTGATAAGTGGCAGTGAGTAATGGTTCTTGACAGTGATCTTGTTGAGTGCATGGTAGTTTATGCACATTCATAAGGTATTGTCCTTCTTCTTAACAAACAGGACTGGGGAGCCAAAGGGAGACTTGCTTGGCTGAATGGCTCCTCACTCAATGAGTTTATTGAGTTCTTTCTTAACTGCTTCAATTTCAAGTAGTGACATGCAGTACATCTTCTTCTTAGGTATAGCCACATCAGGTACCAACTTGATTTCATGATCATGGTCTCTTGAAGGTGGTAGGCCAGGTAGTTTGTCTGGGAAGACATCCTTGTACTTGTTTAGCAGTAGCTTGACACTTTTGCTGATTGAAAGCTTCTTGTCTTCTTTCTTGGGTTGGATTAGTGCAACAAAGGCACAGGTAGCTTTCTTAAGGGCCTTCTTGAACTGAATTGCAGAGAGGGTGGCAATTGGAGTTTTCATCTGAGTCTTGTCAGACTTGATGGTAATGTTGATTCCATCTTGAATCAGGGTAACTTTATTCTTGGTCCAATCAATGTGTGGGTTGTGTTGTGTAAGCCAGGGTTTGCCTAAGATCAGGTCATGATCTCCTAGGGGTGCCACTTCAAAGTCCAAATGTTCCCAGTACTTCTGAATCTTCAGGGGAAGTTTGGCGGCACTTGAGTCAATTGGCAGAGTGGTGCCATTAGCAGTGACAACTCCACCATTCTTGCTGGCTGATTTGGTGAGAATATTGAGCTTATCGATGAGGTTCTTGTTGATGAAGTTCCCAACAGCTCCACTGTCTATGAGAACATCTAGTTCTTGACCTTTGACTAGACCTTTGAAGATGAGCATTGAGTTGGCTCAGTTCTTGGCTATGCTAGCAACTTAATCAGTGCTGCCAAAGCCTTTCTGATCTTGCTTGGTTGGAGATAACTTGGTGACTTCTTTGATGACAGGTAGGATGGCCCACTCCAAAATGAGCTATGCAATTCTGTCACCTTCATTGACAGTATAAGGTTGGTCCTTGTGATTGACTAGTAGGACTTGCATTTCTCCTCAGAAGTCAGGGTCAATGACTCCAGCCCTGACATCCAGTGAGTGCTTGACACTGAGACCAGATCTTGGTACAATTCTTACATAATGTTCCTTGGGTATTTCGACTGCAAGGCCAGTTGGAATGAGCCTTCTCTCATGAGCAGGAATAGTGACTTGTTGGACAGACTGAAGGTCTAAACCAATGGCTCCTTCCGATTGTAGTTGAGGAATCTGGGCCTTGGGTTGACTTGCATGAAATTGAGTACAACTTCTTGTTTAGCTTGATGACCTTGAGTGTCTTTGGACAGGACCAGGATTCTCTTGGGTTTGCCAGTTTTCTTGGGACATTTTGTAGTGATGTGCCCAGGCTGATGGCAAAAGAAGCAGTTCTTATTCTTGTCAATGGTGTCTAGATCCATGGGGGCAGGTCCAACAGTTCTGACTTTGGTTTCTTCCCTTCTGTGGTTATTGTTGAATGGTGGTCTCTTCTGCTTGAAGCAGTTGCCATAGGTAATAACATTGAACCTATCAGCAATTTTCATTGCAGTGTCTAGGTCTTTGGGTTCTTCTAGTTCAATATGAACTCGGGTTTGTCCTTTGAGACCTCAGATGTACTTGTCGACCTTGTCATCTTTGGTGACATGAGGTAGCTTCAGTAGGATAGACAGGAATTGTACATTGTATGCTTGCACAGACTTGAGTTGTTTGACATTTGCCAGGTGGTCTCATGCAACCTTAGTGCTGTTGACAGATTTGAATTGGCCTTGAATAGCATCTGAGAATTTGCCCCAGACCTTGATTCGGCCAGAGAATCTTGTGTTCTGGATATGATTTTGCCACTAGATTGCAGTATTCTCTCAGAGGAGTGTGGTGGCAAATTGGACTAGTACTGCTTCTTCCAAATTGGTCAGCTCTCCATACTGCTTCAATTGGAAAAGCCAGGCATCAGTATACAGTCCTCCTCTTTGGCCATCAAAGGTGTCAGACTTTTGAGGCTTGATGGTGACTGCTGTCAGAGATACCATTATAGGTACAGGTGTAGACTGTGCAGGAGCTTTGCCCTCTTTTTTGTCCAGGCATTCTTGAAGTTGGGAAATCTGGGCCAGTGCAGTGTGCAATAGGCTTTCTAGAGTCCCAGATGACTGGTTAGGAATTTCGTCCTCTTCTTCTTACTGAATGTGGGGAGCATTCTGTAGAACATAGATGTTGTAGGTATTGTAGGTGTTGTTGTCCCAGGCATTGGTGTTGGGGTCAATATACATGATATTTGACTAGTTCTTGAGAGGTTTCTTGTTTAGACAAGGTGTAACTTAACTGCTGCTACCAAGTGTAATAGTTCTGGTTTCTTAATTGAGGAAGCGACTAAATTCTAGAGGTTCAAAGTAGCTCAAAGAGTTACTAAGAGTTCAGAAAGATCTTATGGTTTCTGGGAGAAAATATTCTGAGCTTTATTCATGAGAACAATATACAAGATCTGAAAGAAGGACCCAGAAGGATCTAAGAAATCAATGGAAATGCCAAGAGGAAAGTTCTCAGCAAAGATGACAAATAAAGTTCCACAATGTTCCATGAAGTTCTATGACTAGCTAAATCAGGAATAGCAATGACTAGAATATTCTAGCTAAGGCTTGGTGCCAAGAAAGGATTTCTAATCATTCAGAAGATACTGGAAGGTTACAGAAAGCACTAGAAAGACAAAGAAAAGAAGTAAACTATGCTAAAATGTTATACTCTCACAAAATTAGAGATGTCCTCAGTAGTGAGGGTTATACAGAGATTGAGGGTCTTGATTTTCTCCAGGAAATAAGTTGTCAGTGCATTGGCAGAGACTGGCCATTCTTGTATAGGGCAGAGGGCCTATTACTAGACTGACCATCTGGGAGAGGTTTGAACCTAGCTAGTAGCTTTATTTCAGTATGCTTTGGTCTACTAGATATCCTACTGGTTTCAGGATCCCAAGGTAAACTTCTGATACTTAAGGCATTGGTTATTACCATATGTTGTCAAAAATTTAAGGAAGTCAATACAGAGATTGGGCAATGTATTTTGTCTCCACTGGGTAGTAAGGTCTATGTGGTTGTGGTATATTTTGGTCTTAAGTATAGCTCTATCCAGGGTCTTGAGTTGGTAGGTATGATTCATAAAGACTTGGTAAATAAGATAAGGTCCTTTCCATTTTGGTTCAAGCTTGGTACTCCAGTTTCCTTTTATGATAGTACAGTATACAAAGACTTGCTGTCCAATAAGTAGGGGTTCCAAATTGACCTTGCAGTCATAGTACTTCTTTTGCCATTCCTGGGCTTGAGTGATGAATCCTTATGCTTGCTATTATACTTCATGTAACCAGGTGATTTTGTCTGTGACTTGTTTCATCAAATCCAGCTGGATTGGTTCCTTGGGGTCTTGAGCTTCTCAGTCATATACCAGATAGAAAGAGATCTGCTGGGTAGCAGTAGTCTTGGAGGTATGGATGCTGAATAAGATTGCTGGCAGATAGATGTTCCAGTTCAGTTGATCTTGGATTCTGCTGAGACCTCACTTGATAGTCTGGTTCATTTGTTTAGTAAGTCCATTCACTTGAGGATGGTAAGCCATTATTGGTCATAGCTTGATCTTGAAGTTACTTGCAAAGGTCTTCATAGCTCTATTGAAAAATTCTCAGCCTTGATCTGTAATGATTTCTTGAGGAATACTATGGTAGCTAAAAACTTTATCATACAGAATTCCAATGATTATCTGGGCATTGGCAGTCTTAATGGCAAAGGCTTCTGGCCATTTCATCAGGTGGTCTTCAATAGTGAGAATGTAGTATCTTCCTTGGCTAGTTACTAGTAAGGGTCTAATGATGTCTATTCCCAGTCTTTGAAGGCTCTAGCTGGTGCTGCAATTGGCATTAATGGTGCTCTATTGTTAGGTTTCTGTCAGTATCTTTGGCAGGTATCACATTGTTGAATGTGGGTTGAAATTTGTTTCCTTATCTTGGGCCACCAGTATTGCTTCTTGATTCTTACAATAGTGGTACTAGTTCCTTGGTATGCATTCTAGTCATAATTTGTTGTCAGGACTTTTGGTACTTCATCTTCTCTTGAGACTCAGGTATATTGATCTCCTTCTACTCTCCAAAGTTTGGCATTGCCTTCTTGAAATTTCTTAAGGTTTCTTTGGATGAAAAGCTTGTGGGCTGGCTGGATTCCTTTCTTGAAGCTCCTATGGTGCAGGCTCCAGGTGAGGGCAAGGCATAGTTCTTGGTTCATTTAAGTGAGTAGGAAGTAGCCTTCTCTCATAGGGGCTTCTTCTCTTCCTGTTGAGTTCAAGAGAGTTCTTGACAGAGTATTAATGTTGAAATTCTTGGTACCTTTCTTATAGATGATAGTGAACTGGTATTCTTGTAAAGATATGATCCATCTAGCAAAGATTCCCAAGGGCTCTAACTTCTTGAACAACTATTGTAGAGTTTGATGGTCTGTAATGAGGGCAAATCTCTATCTCAAGAGATAGTGTCAGAAGTGGTCTACTGGCCATACTACTGCTTAGGCATTCCAACTTGGTAGCTCCATAGTTTGCCTGCAATTCATTGGTGGTCTTGCAAGTATATTTGATAACATACTCCTTCTTGTAGTCATCTTGCTATAACAGAATTAATCTGAGTCCTAGGGCTGAGGCATTAGTTTCCAGAATGAAGGGTTTGTTGAAGTCTGGCCACACTTGAATTGGGACTTCAGTGAGGGCCTTCTTGAGTAAATCAATAATTTCTGCTTGTCTTCCTTTCAGTAGAATGGTTGGTCCTTCTTGGAGATATCTTGAAGAGGTGCTGCCTTATCTGAGAATCTTAGAATAAATTACCAGTAGTAGGATACTAATATGAGAAAAGAAGGGTCTTCTTTGCTAAGGTGGGTGTTGGGTAGTTCTTGACTTTCTCCACCTTGTGGGGATCAGCATGTGTACCTTGAGCTGAGATAATATATCTCAGATATTTGACTTGGTGTTTTTCAAAAAAGTACTTCTTGGTATTGAGTCTGAGTCCTGAGCTTCAGATAGTGTTGAATACTTCATGGAGATCTTGCAGGTATTGCACAAATGTCTCAGAGTAGATGATTACATCATCTATATATATTAGTACATTCCTTCCAATGAGGTCCTGGTAGATATAATTCATCATTTGTTAGAATGAGGCTGGTACATTGCAGAGTCCAAATGGTATTCAAAGATATTTAAACTATCCTAGTCTGGTGATAAAGGCTATCTTACAGATGTCTTCCTTGGCAATGAGGATAACTTGAAATCCTTGAAACTGGTCAGTAGTGGTCATGTACTTGGCTTTTCTGAGGACATTGAGAAAGTCATCGATTCTTAGCAGTGGGTAGGCATCTTCTATAGTGACCTTGTTGAGTTTTCTGAAGTCCATGACTAATCTCCATCCTCCTTTCTTTGGTACAATGATTGCTGGTGAGGCCCAAGGGCTTGATGGGGGTCTGATAACTCCATTTCATAGTATTTCATCTATGTGTTGTTGTTCAAATTCAATCAGGTGCTGTGGTGTTTGGTAGGTGTGCTGTCAGATGGATTTCACATCACTAGTATATATAGAATATTCTCTATATTGGTATGGTGGAAAGGTGGTGGTAAATATATCCTTGTATTCCTCTATCAACTCCTGTATCTGTTATTACTGATCCTTGGTCAGAGTTGTCTCAATGTCAATAGCTTTGATAGCTGAACTTACTGAGTCTTCCTCCCTGGTACCATCAGTCTCACCAGAGAGGGCATGCTGTTTTCCAAAAACTTGAAGACTTCTTCCTTATAGGTATTTATCAATGGTTTGAAATATCCCAGTATTGTTTCTTTGGAGATAGTGATTATCTCAAAGCCTATATTCTTGATAAGAATGTAGATCAGCAACATCTGGTCATGGATTTATTCTTTGGCTAAGAGTAGGTGATACTTTTCTCAAAACTCCATTGATGGCTGGAAGATCAAGTTGTCAGCTTCCACTGGGAGATATATATCAAGGCCTCTTTGCTGATAAGGCTGCAGGACAACATTTTCTTTTACTCAGATGGAGTGGCAGATGTGAGGTCTCATTTGTCTAAACTGGGCTACTCTTGCTATGTGAACCACAATGTGTAGTGTCTGGTGGTCTCTGTTGGTGCTTCCAAAGCCTTCTTGTCCTCTCTTGGTGCCGTCTAGCTACTCTACTTCTTAAATAGTAGGCTACAAAGTCTTGATGAAGAGAATTTGACAGATAGCTTTTAAGGGGCTAAAGTATTAGTGGTTTCTTTCATTGTTGCAAATAATGACTTTCAGAGGACCTTGGTAGTCCTGATCAATGACTCCTCCTTTAATGGTAATTCCTTTGGCTACTAAGGATAATCTTGATGCTAGTTATTCATAGAGTCCCAGTGGTATGGCAAGGGCAATCTGAAGGTCAAAAGTCCTGGTGCTTTTGAGTCAGATTGTTGTTTGATAGGGGAGACAGAGATCATATCCAACTGATCCTTCTGTTTGCACAAGAGGGGGCTGTGCTCAAGATGAGCGCAGCTTGACTTAGATAACTGGCTGGGTCTTGAGGAATGGTGCTCCAGTGGCTGTGATTGTGGGTGAGAACTCCATTCACTCTGGCTTGAAGAATGGCCAGTGTGCTCCCATCTTTGGATTCCTCATGTAGTTGAATCCAGTCCTTCCTAGGGGGTCCAGGGCTTCCATAAGGATAAAGACAAGATTGACTTCTTATTCATCTTGATGTGAGCAGTAATGCCAATGAATGATAGCAAGAACTTCTAATGGTAGGTCCCAGATAGTGGTCTTGTTCTTGGCCTTACAGTCTCCTTTATGGTTGATCTCTTTGCATTTCTGACAGGCCCAGCAAATTCGAGATTCTTGCAGGGTGGGATCCTTTCTCTTAACTCAGCTCTTGTAGATATCCTTGCTAAGATGAATACTCTGATGTTCACACCAATAACAGGTAAAGGTCTTCCCACAATCACAGTGTCCTTTCTTGATAAAGTCTTCATTTTACTCCTTAACTTTCTCGCTGGCAGGATATCTTCTCCAATATTTGTCATAGATGGACAGAGTGACCTGAAGGGCTTGGGTAATGGTTAGGAACTGTTGCTGTCTCTTTTGATTGTGAGAGTCTCCACAGGTTGATGGGAAAGGACCTTCTGTTGTTCTTGATAGGACTTCTTGAAGGTCTTTGATGTTGGTGATTGTACTTAGCTATAGACTGGTGCTTATTTCAATTCATTCCTATTATTGATTGCTGGTATTGAAACCTTCTTGAGATCCAGAACTTGGCAGGTGCTGCAGTTATTCCTTGGTGAGTAGAAGTGGTTGAAGTGCTTGCACATGCCTAGGTAGAAGCCTTGCATGATTCAGTTTTCTATCAGTGGGGGTAGTGGTTGGGTAGATGGTCCTGTGAACTTGAGTACTGCTTTTTCATTGTTGGCCCTATCAATACTTACTTCTAGACCTTCAATGTCAATGACTCCAACAAAAGATTCTTCCAGTTTGCTATCTTGATCTCCTGGGGCATTGAAATCACTTCCCATCTCTTACAGGAAATTGGCTTTGCTTTCATCTTCTATTGTAGTAGAGGTGTCACCATATCCTTGCCATTCTGTCTCTGAAGCTTGGCTTGCCTTCTTCAATGATCCTCTTGACTCAATTGGCACTTTGTGCTTCTGTCCATAGATAGAAAAGACTATAAGTTGCCTCTTGATATCTACATTTACTCCAACTCAATATAACCAGTCTGTTCCCAGAATCAGATCATAAGAGGTTGTGGGGGTCATGATGGCTTGAGGTTCATTGAGGCAGGCTTTCTCTACTTGAATGGGAATGTCTTGAATAAGTCCAAGGGGAGTAGATGCGGATCCATCTGCCATAATGACTCTTGCCTTTATTCCTTCATTAATTCTCCATCCAATTCTTTCCAATATTCTCTAGGTGATAATACAGACTGCTGCTCCAGTATTGACAAAAATATGGGCATTTTCTCCATATACTTTTCCATTTATGAGTCTTGTGGATTGGTGTTCTTGGCATTGATTTTCATGCACTATAAAGATAGTACTAGACTCTTGTATACATATATGGTCCTTGAATAGGAAGTCTCCTTGGCTTCCTTCAAGAATTTTCATCTCACTTCTGGGGCATTCTTGAGGACTTGCTCAATGGTAAGGCCTGTATTCTGTTGGCAGATCTGTTCCCAGAAAGAGACTGCTGCATGGGATTTGCTACTCCTTCAATATCTGGGTCCTTGGGGGCAAGGTCTCTCATTTCTGATAGGCATCTCATCTGCTGAGGACTCCATATTTATATATTCATCTTCTTCAAGATCAGGCAGAGAGGTGGTTCTTAATACTCTTGATGGACCAGCCTTAGGCTTAGGAGTATCTCTTCTGACTCACTTGTTATTTTCCTGAAAGGTATCTGATGAAGAATGTCTATATCTTGGGTGCTTGTCTGTAGATATTATCACTGACAAAGGTGGTGGAAGTGGGGTTCTTGGTGGTCTTCCTCATTCTCTGGTCGGAAAGGCTTCATAGTACAGATAGGTGTCATCTTGGCCATAAAGCCAGGCCCATTTCCTGTGTCTCTTCATCCATCTGAATGAGATTGACATTTCTGTCATTAGACTGGATAGCTTGCTTTCTCTGGCAGAACCTTTGGATATAGCCTTGATTTCTGCAGTAGAAATAGATAGGAGCATAAGAACTCATTATAGCTGGGCCTGTAGTTGTAGCTGATGGTATCTGAGAAGAACTCCTATTATCTTATTGTCAGTAGTCTGGACTATTATCATGATGGTAGTCTTGTTGTCTTCCTCATTGGTTCTTCAGCTGTACTACTGTAATGGCTAAGTCCTTCATCTGTTTGGTGAGCAGAGTCATAGGGTCCTCTTGAGCTCTCGATGGTGGCTGCTGTTGCTATTGTTGTCTGAATGGAGCTGGAGTCAAGGGAGGGGGCCTTTTCTCATAGGTGGCAATCTGGACTCTGAGGTAGATGTTCTCTTATTCCACCATAGTTCTATAGGTTCTTGGAGCCTTGGCTCTGATTGGTTTGCAATATTCTTGCACTTGCTGGACTGGTCTGTAGTCTGCTTTCCAACATCCTTGCACTCCAGCAACTTGCTGCTCAATACTTCAATAGCTCATTCTAATGACTTGCCTTCATAGCTCTGGATATAGATTATTAAGGAAGGTGGTGGAAGCTAGTACCAGTTGGACTGTGGGCTGCAGGTTTGACTTAATCATTTGAGCTTGGATCTGATAGTGGAAACTCTTCAGAGTTTCATTGGCTGCTTGGCTCATATAGGTTAAGGCCTCCTATACTTCTTATTGATACTCAAGACTATTGAACTAGGCAAGGAGCCAGGCTTTGTGGATGGTGCATCTTTCTGGATAGTCTCTATTCTGAATGTAGTTGGTACATTCTTCTTTATAGATTTCACCTCTGTTCTGCTTGGCTTGGTTGTATCTCTGTAGAGCTGGACCTCTCAAAAGTGACTCTATAATTCTGAGTTGTCTTTGGGCATCTCATTGCTTAATGGCTGCTTGTACCTTGATTTCTCTGATGAACTCCTTGATATCTTCACTGTCCACTCCATGAAACTTCTGGAGATAGCTCATATCTGGCTCATCTTTGCTATCTTCTCTGTCTGAGTTTGGTTCAGGGATAGTGTTCCTTGATGGTCCTTGTGGAGATGGGGATGGTAAAGGTACTTGATGTATAGGAAGTGCTGGCAGAGGGCAGTGTCTTGGTGGTATAGGGGATCTGGTTTTTCTGACTAAGGTTGGGGTAGAGGTCCTTGAGGATGGTGATCTCCTAATTAGCTAGTAGTGGCTATTGAATACTGAGGCACCAGGGGGAGTATTGTTTCCTATTCTTTGTGGATAGTGGCAGAGAGAAAGTGACCAAGACACTGAAGCTCAGATAAATGCAAATGGGCTAATATAACTGATGTTGGATTTATCTGCCCCTTGCTGTTGTGAAGTAGTGAGGTTCTGTTCACCTTGCTGGAAGTCTGTATTGCTATCTGTATGGTGGTATAAATTGAACTCATCTCTCAAGTTATAAGGGTGGTAGTCTTCTTCTCCTTCTGATGTTTCAAAGTAAACCCAGTCTAGTGGAGTGGCTTGATTAATGACTGTAGTGATGTAGTTACTCCTGTCTGAGTTCTTCCTATAAATTCAGGTCTGGTACTCCTCAGGAAGGTCTTCTTCTAGATCTTGAAGCTGAAGGAGTTCTGGTTGTCCTCTGAGTTGTCTTCTCTTTCTTGAGGTCAAGCTATAATCTGAGTCACTTCTTTTCTCTGATTCAGTTTTCTGGCTGCTGTTTCTGAACAGAGTTCTGGCTACTGTCCTGACAATAGTATGGGTCTTCTTTTCTGCTGAAGAGGGCTATTGCTGGCCCTGAACTTGTTGCTGACTAGGTCCTCCTGAATTCTCCAATGTAGATGGCTGCTGAGTTCTTGAGCCAAAAGATCAAGTCTTTAAGAAAACTATTCCCAGTTGAGTCCCCAAAATGTGGCATGTGATTTGTATAACTATATGCTTCAAGCACAGCTCAATGTGCTACTTGTAAAGTGCACAAGTAACTTTGAGGTGTATCTGGTGTGGTTATGGATCAGTGGTCATGTGATTGGGTTGTTTGATTTATATGTCAATAATGGGTGATAGTGTTGTTCAGATTGAAGGATAGTTTTACAATAAAGGGCAGGTTACTAATAATTACTTTGGTCTATAGGCTCAATATGCACAGCTTATATATATGACAGGGACTTGTATATATATATGTTCTGTGACAGTCAGTCAGCCAGTAATACTTGAATTTGGTAGTTTATAGCATAGTTATGGAGATGGAAAATGGGGGTCAACAGCTCACTCATACATTCAACTCATTAATCTGAGAACAGGTGAATAGTGGTAGTTCTGGCTGTCTTGTATCCTATGTGGAGTATCCTTGGGTTCTTTGGCTGGGTTTCTGGGGTCTTAATACTTGAATTTCCAGGTCTTGGATCTTGAATCTTGAATGTGCAAGTCTTGCCTTGAATGCATGGTCTGAATGGCAGTTGGTAGGTCCAAATATATGGTCCAAATGCATAGTGAGTCTGATGGAGTCTTGGCGATGGTCTTGAGACTTGAATATTTATAGCAGTTGATTTTCTTAACTTAGTGGCAGTTTCCTGGTGGTTTTCTTGGTAGTTTTCCTGATGATTTTCATATCATAATAGTGGCAGCAGTCTTGAACAAGAGTTATTCTTGGCTCTTGGAGTCTTTTCCCAAAGTTTCTCAAAACTTAAGTTGGTCTATCTTATATCAGACTTCTGTGTCATACAGATAAAAGCCAATGACTGAGGTTTATTCACTCATTCTTCTGAGCTATTATATACAAGTTTACTAGATTGATGACTATAGTGTGGCAGCTAGATTACATGGCTATGCTATGCTATTGGCTTGCTGGTGGCAAGTTGTTCAGTGGTTTATGTTATTAGTGGCTAGCTATGTAATTGGCTTGCCAGTGGCAAGAGCTTCAGTAGTTAAGCCATTGGCTTATCAGTGGTGATGGATCAGTGATTTATGTTATTGGTTTGCTAGTGGCAACAGGTGTTGCACCAGCAGTTATATTATGAGAGTTAGGGTCTTGTGCTGCTGACAAGAAATGTTTGGGGGTAGCTATCTATATGTGGTTAAACTATAACACACTTGTGTGGGGGTGTATTTACATATAAGCAATAGAGAGACACTAGTCTATAGTTTAAATAGTATAATACTCTTCATCAGTGGCAAGCAAATCATCTTGCTGAATTGTGACTTCATCATTCTGCTCTTCAAAAGGAGAGAGTGCCAGCCAAGAGATGAGAGGGTAGAATGGTAGTCAATTATCTTCAATAATGTTCTCCAATCCTTATACAGCTTGGATGTGGACAGAGAACTAATAAATCCTTCACTGTTCTTCTTTTTCCTCCAAGGACTCATTGGTTTCAGTATCAGAAAGAGCTGCTTCAGGGGCAAGGTCTTAGAGTTCTTCTTCTTGAACAGGGACTTCTTGGGCTTCTTGGTTCAGTTTCCAAACAATGTGGTGTAATGTATAGCTGACAGAGTAGTGGGTAGTAGAAATAGCTCCAATAGGTGCTTTGAAGATAATGGGTGGTTCTTCGAATATTTCCATAAGACTCATGAAGTAATCTTGGTGGTTGTCCCAGAGAGACATAGTATAGAAACCTGATTGAGTGGGCTCAGTTTATTGACTTCCTACAGTGATGTAGTTGCTACCAATATAATCGGCTACTTTGGCTTCTACTTAGTTGACTTCTTCCAAAGGCAGACAATGTTTCTGACAGTTATTCCTTATAAATACACTATGGCCCAGGAAATGTGGCAGAAGATTTGGTGGATATGAAGGGCTCTCTTGATCAGCTAGCTAGTAGTTAACAGTTTGGTGGTGAGGTCTTCCTGGTCATCTTCTTGAGTTTCATTGCAGAGGCAGTGGCTAATTTCATAATCATACTAGAGTATCATTCAGTCAGTGATATCTTTGAGCTACTGGGTCATAATGTACTGGTAATTAATGAAGTGTCTAAGGTCTTTGGTGTAAAAGTTCAGATGGTCTGAAGTAACTGGGTACAAGATAGCCATCTTGATAGTATCAAGGACAAGAGTCTTGAGGTTTGACAAAGGGGTAGATTGGCAGGAGGTCTGGTTGGAGTGATGGGTGAGAGGTATTATATGTAGAGTGCTTGTTCTTTAGTACTAGTTCTTGATTCTGGACTAGGTTCTTTAAATAACATGGTCTTCATTTCTGCTCAGATTATTATTACTCTTTTTAGAGTAGTTACTTGATGGATTAGGTTGTTTATTTGATGGTCATGCCATTATGTTATCTAATCCTAGCAGTCACTAGTACTCCATATTCTGATGTTATTGATTATGCATATCACAATATATATAAAAAATTAT
>RQIL01026888.1:0-18629 GCA_003951145.1 Jimgerdemannia lactiflua | reverse complement strand
TCAGATGCAGTCTAAGATCAAGTGGCTGAAAATATCTTTATGAAAGGTATTTACTAAAAAATTGTCTTAGCTATCTAATTTATATCAATAATATTAGACCTAGTATAGAAGATTACCTATGCTCAAAAATACTAGACCATTAGATATCTACAAGGCTATATAATAGAAAAAATAACTGGAGTAAAAATTGAATAAGTACTAAGAATCACCTACATAGTTCTGACCACTATGGTCAATAGAAATACTCAATAATAATAATAATTACAATCTCAAAAATAGAAAAAGGCTGACCTAATGAAGAAACTGATCAACTGATTTGTAGAAATAACTATATATTTCAGTAATGTAGTCAAAGAATTCAAAAAGAAGCCAGTATAGAAATTTGCTACTATAAATGAAAGAGCATCAGTAATACATATGCTATAGGTGTAGAGAAGAAGACTATTATGTCTCTAATTATATAGCAGAAATCAAGTATAAGGCCCATTCAAATAATATAACTAGGAATCATAAATAAGCAAATACTTTTACTTTTGAAGAAATTGGAGAGTCTGAGAAGAAGTGAGAGGAATGGGAAGCTTATTCTGCCACCTTAAGCAAGAAAGATATCCAAGCTACCTTTTATAAGAAACCTATAGACAAGCTCTCTAAAGAAAGCTCAAGTATAAGCAAAATAATCAGAAGTGGTTATTGAAAAGAAGACTCAGTAGAGTAATATCAATCAAGATATAAATCTAGAACAAGATAATAAATTTGAATAAGTAGTAAAGGATATCATTTGAAACACCATTTTATCAAGTAAAGGAAAGAAGAAGCAGAAATTGTACAAAAGTAAGACCTTCAAGTAGATATCTTCAAAGACCTCAAGAATCAAAAGGTCAATATAATCTTTAGTTAACTGACTGAAATTCCAACCTTTAGACAACAGATGAGAATAGGAATTTCAGATATCAGAAAGGATTAAGATTGGAGAATAGTTGAGGTTAATAATATACAAGAAGACTTAAGTGATAATTAAAAAAAATCAGCTTATATTACCTACTAGATTAAGAACTGAGTCTTCAAAGCCATCATTATACTAGAGTTAGAGAATATCTCATCACTAAGAAGGCAGTAAACTGCTTGGATTGGGAAATAGAAGAAGCTATAAAACTTATATTTATTACAGTAGATAGAATATAAGCAATACTCTTGAAAAAGATTAATTAAGTTTAGAAAAGTCATTATATTAGTGAATGTTATTTTTATCAATATAACCAACTATGATATCCTTATTAGCAATCAATAGCTTCATAAGACCAAGGAAATGATCAATCTCAGTATACAAAAGATATGCAGATTATTTATTGAGGAAAAAAGATCAGAATTTCTATCAATATTTATAAAGAAGTCTATCTCAAGATAGAAAGAGAAAGAATAAGAAAAAGAAGTCTATATAGTTACTATGAGAAAAAGAAAAAACAAGTAGTTGATAGAGAAAGAATAGTATATAAAAATCACAAATGGATATTGTGGCATGTAATTTGTATAACTATATACTTCAAGTATGGCTCAATATGCTACTTAGTGAAGTATGTGGTATGTATATCATGATGAAAAGGGATCTCCAAGTGGATAGTCATGTGATCAGATCATTTGAAATGTCACCAAAGTTGGAGATTGATGGTAATGGTATAGGGATTCAAGTTGATGATAGGTTTTGATGGCTCAATTATTCAGTGGACAATGGCTCAATTGAAGTATAGGGTAGCAATCACTTGAGTTTGTAAGCTCAATATGTGGCAGACTTGTATATGTAGTCTGTGATGATCAGTTGATTAGTCATTGGTAACTCTTGAATTTAATAGTTTGTAGTGCAGCAGAGACAGATAAAGAAAATAAAGATCAATAGCTTACTCATCTATTTAACTTGCTTTAACTTGGGGATGGAGGAATGGAATAGTGGCTATGCTGGCTTTCCTAAGCTAAGTATTCTGTGTAGAGTATCTTAGGTCTTGTTCTTGACTGAGTTCTCTGGGAGTCTGTAGTCTTGAATCTTAAATGTGGTCTGAATGTGTGGTCTGAATATGTGTAGTCCAAATGGGCAGTTGGTAGGTCTAAATATGTGGTGGGATTGATGAGATCTTAGTGATAGTTTTCTGGTGGTTTTCTTGATAGTTTCCATATCACAATGGCAGCAGTCTTGAATATTCAGAGTGGTTTCCTGACAGTTTTCCTGGTGGTTTTTGTAACATTTTAGTATAGTTTATTTCTTTTCTTTTTCTTTCTAGTACTTTCTGTAACCTTCCAGCATCTTCCAAATGATAAGAAATCCTTTCTTGGCACTAAGCCACAGCTAGAACATTCTTGTCAATTCTGTTCCAGTCTTAGCTAGTCATGGAACTTTATAGAACATTGCAGATCTTTATTTATCATCATTACTAAGAACCTTCTTCTTGGCATTTCCATTGATTACTCAGATCCTTCTAGATTCTTCTTTCAGATCTTATATAAATATTCTCTCTGTTTACTTAAATAAAGCTCACAATATTTTCTCCCAGAAATCACAAGATCATCCTGAACTCTTAGTAACTCTTCAAGCTACTTTGAACTACTAGAACTAAGTCACTTCCTTACTTAAGAGACCAGAACCATTACACTTGGTAGTAGTGGTTAAGTTACACCTTACCTAAACAAGAAATCTCTTAAGAACTAGTTAAACACCATGTCCATGAATACCAACAACTGGGGTAATACTCCTTACAATAACTACATTCCACAGAACATACCCTATATTCAGAAAAAAGAAGAGGAGGAATAGCAAATTCCTACTCAGTCATCCGAGACTCTAGGAAGCCTCTTGCATGCTGCATTGGCTCAAATTTCCCAACTTTAAGAATGACTGGACAAGAAGGAGGACAAAGCTCCTGAACAGTCTACATCCACACCTATAATGGTATCTCTGACTGCAATCACAATTAAGCCTCAGAAGCCTGATATCTTTGATGGCCAAAGAGAGGGACTATCTACCAATGCTTGGCTTTTCCAATTGGAGCAGTATAGCGAACTGACCAATCTGGATGAAGCAGTACTAGTCCAATTTGCCACCACAATCCTCCAAGGGAATGCTGCAATCTGGTGGTGAAATCATGTTCAGAACATAAGATTCTCTGGCTGAATCAAGGTCTGGGGTGAATTCTCAGATACTATTAAGGGCCAATTCAAACCTGTCAACAGCACTAAGGTCGCACAAGACTGCCTGACAAATATCAAATAACTCAAGTCTGTACAGGCATACAATATACAATTTCTGTCTATTCTTCTGGAACTACCTTATGTCACTGAAGATGAGAAGGTTGACAAGTACATCCAAGGTCTCAAGAGACAAACCTGAGTTCATGTTGAACTTGAAGAACCCAAAGACCTAGACATAGCAATGAAAATTACCAATAGGTTTAATATTATTACCTATGGCAACTGCTTTGAGCAGAAGAGACCACCATTCAACAATAACTACAGAAGAGAGGAAATTAAAGTCAGAACTATTGGACCTGCCCCCATGGATCCAGACACCATCAACAAGAATAAGAAGAACAAGCTTATACCCAAGAAAAAGAAGTGCCTCAAGAAGGCTGAAGCCTGCTTCTTTTACTGATAGCCTGGCCACATCACCACTAAATGTCCCAAGAAGACTGCTGAACCCAAGAGGATTCTGGTTCTGTCCAAAGACACCCAAGGTCATCAAGTCAAATAAGAAGTTGTACTCAATTTCATATGAGTCAATCCCAAGGCTCAGATTCCTCAAGCATAGTCAGAAGGAGCCATTGGTTTAGACCTTCAATCCATTCAACAAGTCACTATTCCTGCCCATGAAAGAAGGCTCATTTCAACTGGTCTTGCAGTCAAAATACCCAAGGAACACTATGCAAGAATTGCACCAAGATCTGATCTCAGTATCAAGTACTCACTGGATATCAGTACTGAAGTCATTAACTCTGACTTCCAAGAAGAAATGCAAGTCCTACTAGTCAACCACAAGGACCTGCCTTATACTATCAATGAAGATGACAGAATCACACAGCTCATTCTGGAGCAAGCCACCCTGCCTGCCATCAAGGAAGTCACCAAGTTGTCTCCAATCAAGTGAGATCAGAAAGGCTTTGGTAGCACTAATCAAGTTGCTAGCATAGCCAAGAACCAAGCCAACTTAATGTTCATCTTCAAGGGTCTAGTCAAAGGTCAAGAACTAGATGTCCTCATAGATAGTGGAGCTGTTGGAAACTTCATCAATAAGAACCTCATCAACAAACTCAAGATTCTCATCAAGCCAGCCAGCAAGAATAGTGGAGTTGTTACTGCTGATGGCACCACTCTGCCAATTGACTCAATTGCTGCTAAACTTTCTCTCAAGATTCAGAAGTACTGAGAACATTTAGATTTTTAAGTGGCACCTCTAGGAGATCATAACCTGATCATAGGCAAACCCTGGCTTATACAACACAACCCATACATTGATTGGACCAAGAATGAAGTTACTCTAATTCAAGATGGAGTCAATATTACAATCAAGTCAGATAAGGCTCAGATGAAAACTCCAATTGCCACTCTCTCAGAAATCCAGTTCAAGAAGGCCCTCAAGAAAGCTATCTGTATCTTTGTTGCACTGATCTGACCCAAGAAAGAAGATAAGAAACTATCAATCAGTAAAAGCATCAAGTTACTACTGAACAAATACAATGAGGGAGCTCGCTCGAGACCATAAGTCAATGAATGCAGAAATGTCTTGGGTGTATAGCACCCAAAATGTTTCAATGCTGATGTTTGTTTAAGGCATATCTAAATCAGATATAGGTTTCCTTTTATAGTATTAGTATAGTATGCACATTATTTCTATATATAATCCTATTATTCACCTAATATTCGATACTTTGTATATGCTTTTTATACTTACATTCTGTGCTTTTGTACATTCATATGCTACACTTATGCTTCTGCACTTCCATCATTTATATGTATTTTCATTACTACCCACCTCTCATTATATATATATACTTAGTAGCTGGGCTGGTTTTTCATACTGTGTGTTTCACTCAAATACAAAACAATAATTATTTATTTAAAGTTCCTTGGGTTTCAGGACTGTTATATGGTCATTTTGGCTGACACGGGGTTATCAGTATTTGTCACATAGATTGATATCACATGCACATAGCATAGTTGATTTTATATATATAGCATAGTTGTAATTATACCTTTTTAGTATAGATTAATATTATGGAAAAAACATTGAAGGATGTCTTCCTAGACAAGCTACCTGGTCTACCATCTTTAAGAGACCATGATCATGAAATCAAGCTGGTACCTGATATGGCTATTCCCAAGAAGAAGATATACCACATATCACTACTTAAAATTGAAGCAGTTAAGAAGGAACTCAATGAACTCATCAAGCAAGGAGCCATTCAGCCAAGCAAGTCACCTTTTGACTCTCTAGTCTTATTCATCAAGAAGAAGGATGATACCTTGTAAATATGCATAGACTACCATATACTCAACAAGATTACTATTAAGAATCATTACTTACTGCCACTTATTGACCAAATATTTGATACTCTCAAGAATGCCAAATACTTCACCAAGATTGATCTTACCTCTGAGTATCAACAAATTCACATCAAACTAGAAGACATACCCAAGACAGCATTCATGAAACCATTTGGACTATACAAATTTCTAGTCATAGCCTTTGGTCTCACCAATACACCAGAAATCTTTTAAGACCTCATGCAGACTGTCTTCAAGGATCAGCTCTATATCTTTGTACTTGTGTACATTGATGACATTCTGATCTTCAGTGGTACTGAAGAAGAATACCTCAAATATCTTGAACAAGTCCTCAAGATCCTCTATGAATACAAGCTTATGTAAAGCTCAAAAAGTGGGAATTTTTCAAGGATCAAGTCAAATACCTTGGATATATTATATCAGCCAAAGGAATCCAGATAGACCCCAGGAAAATACAAGCCATTGAACAGTAGCCTGCATCAGTAAGTCTCACTGAACTTAGGTCCTTCCTTGGTCTGGCTGGATACTACCATTAATTTGTCAAGAACTTCTCTGGCATAGCAGAATCTTTGACAAACCTCCTGCAAAAGAAACCTAACTCCAACCACTATGTTCCCTACATCAGGGACACCTTCTGTTAACAAGTCTTTCAAGAACTCAAGAAGCACCTGACCCATACACCTGTTCTTAGAAACATGGACCCAAACTTGAAGTTCACAGTTACTATCAATATATCCAACTTTGCAATTAGTGCAGTCATCTCTCAAGATGATGGTCAAGGACACAGACCTATTGCCTTTGAGTTAAGGAAATTGTCCCTTACAAAACAAAAGCTAGCCACTTATGAAAAGGAACTCCTGGCAATCATTCATGCCCTCAAGACCTAGATATACTGCTACTGCCTTGATTTTGGTGGATCTGTATATATTCCATCATAATTGATGATGTGTCTAAGGTAAGCAATTTCTTTTTCTGTGGTGTATGAGCAGTCGGTCAATCATTGAACAACATGGGAGTGGTGGTGATCTTTAAACTAAATGGCTCATGATGGAGAGCAAGAATTATTCTAGTTTCTGGCAGGTCTCTGTCTGAAATGCATGGCAGTCCTTGGCAGCAATTTCCTTAGTGGCCTCCTTAGCAGCTGACGATTCTTAACTTGGCAGCAGTTCTTGATGGTTTTCCTGACAGTAGTTTTGAATTAAGCAGGGCATTTAGTTTCTTAATGGTGGTAAGAGAAATTCTTTAACTCAAACTTCTGAGTGATCAATTGCTCCAGGTTGTTATCTTGTTCTCAGAATTCTGATCTCTTGGAGTCTTTTCCCAAAGTTTCTCAAAAACTTAAGTTAATATTGCAAATTAATTGACTGAGGGTTTATTCACTGCAGTTTGGGGGGTATTTATACAGAGTTGTGTACAGATTTTACTAAGTATACATATGGCTAAGTAATTGGTAATTCCCTACTCTTGAATTAGTGCAGATTTGGAAGTCAAGTGACTAATTAATAGAATAAGGCTAATTCTTTGTTTGTGATGAAAAAGGCTAGTTAAAGTGCAGTCACTGTTTGTGCAACTAACTAACTAGATCAAATTTAGCTAATAGAACCATCACTGTTTAACCTGAAGTTCAGTGTGACTGGAATTATGTCATTTTCTTCTTCTTTCTTATTTTCTTCAGGGTGTCCAGCCAAATCATTTTCTACAACTTTCACCAGTGAGCTGACTTCAGTTGGGAGTTCTGAGAGTATTGAGAAGATATCTATATATCTTTCCAAGAGATTGTTATAGTCCTCTTCCCATAAAGCAAATGGGTTGCTGCTATTTCCTTGGTCTTGAGGAGTGATGTCAGCAGTAATGATATCACTACTAATGATGTCATCATCAGTGAAAGGCATGGAGTACTCTTGCTGCTCTTGTGGTCTTCAGTCTATGAGGTTTTCTTCTACAAAATAAGGGACATCTGTGGGGTTCTGTGGGGTGCAAATTCTCAGAGGAGGGCCTTGGAACAGGACAATCAATCCTCAGATAAACTGGTCTGGATTATCTTCTAGAAAGGGGTTCCAGAGGTCTTGCACTTCTTCACTCTTAACTGGAATGGTAGATTGGGCCTCTTCTGCTATCATTTCTTCTAAGTAGTCTACCTGGCAGCTTGATAACTCTTGAATATCTGAGGTCTTGACATACTGAAGGTTTGGAATGACCCAAGGAACATGTCTGAAGATTTGATGGACTCTTCTAGCCAATTGCTACTCATGCCTATCCATATATGTAGCATCTGCAATTTCTTGATGGCTGGCCTCTAGGAATTCTTGGCGGAGGTAATGTCCTATCTCATACTCTTGCTACATAAGAAGACATTGAGTGGCCATTGAGATTCTTGTTTCCATTTTGTGGCAGTTCAGAGTATAGTGATAGGGGTTCCTTGTGTAGAGATTTAGACTGGGAATCCTTCTAGTGTGCAGTCTCATGACCCTTCGGATGTCATTGAACATCTGTTCTTATACTGAGGGCCCAGGATGGCTCCTTGACCTTGCTGTTTTATGGGTAATAGTAGGTATTTTTGTTTATAGTGAGTCTTCTTGATTGTGGATACTGTTGTACCCTCTCCTTGCTGCTTCTTTTTTATATTCTTGAAGATCTTCTCCTTTGGTCTGGGGGTAGGGTCACCTGATTGTCAATAGTATACCACTGAAGTCATTCTGAGTCATTATGAGTTTCTGATGAAGATCATCTTAAGATCAAGATGAGTCACAGATGAGTCATGACTTGCAATTAGTGGCTTGCAAAGTAACAGCAGTCTTCAGGTTCTGATGTCACCAGATTCAAAAGGCATCATCATATTTGTCTCTTGCAAAATTAGCACCGTCCTCTGTGGCAAGTTACACAGAGATTGTGGTATCTTGATTTCTCTAAAGAATAGGTTGTCGGCACATTGGTGGGGACTGGCCATCCTCATATAGAGCAGAGGGCCTGTTACTGGACTAATCATCTGGGAGGGATTTGAACCCAGCTAGTAGCTTTATTTCAGTATGCTTCAGTTTACTAAATATTCTACTGGTTCCAGGGTCCCAAAGTAAACTTCTGATGCTTAAGGCACTGGTTATTGCCATATATTATTGACAATTCAAGAAAGTCAATATAGGGATTGGTCAATGTGTTTTGTCTCTCTCAGATAGTAGAGCCTGATGCAGTTGTAATATATCTTGGTCTTGAGAATAACTCTGTCCAGAGTCTTGAGTTGGTAGGTGTGATTCATAAATACTTGGTGTATGAGATAGAGTCCTTCCCATTTTGGTTCAAGCTTGGCACTCTAGTTTTCTTCTATGATAGTTCAGTAAACCAAAACTTGTTATCCAATGAGCAGGGGCTCCAAGTCAGCTTTGCAGTCATAGTACTTCATTTGCTATTCCTGTGCTTGTGTTATAAATCCTCATGCTTGCTGGTGTACTTTGTGTAACTGGGCAATCTCATTTTATCAAATTTGATTGAACTGGTTCAGCAGGATCTTGTGCTTCTCAGCCATATACCTGGTAGAAGGGGGTCTGTTGGGTGGTAGCAGCCTTTGAGGTGCAGATACTGAACAGGATTGCTGGAAGGTAGGTATCCTAATTCAATTGGTCTTGGGTTCTACTGAGACTTCACTTGATGGTTAGGTTCATTCACTCAGTGAGTCCATTCGCCTGGGGGTGATAAGCTGTTGTTTGCTGCAGCTTGATCTTGAAGTTACTTGCAAAGGTCTTCATTGCTTTGTTGACAAATTCTTGGCCTTGGTCTGTAATAATTTCTTGAGGGATATCATGATGGCTGAAAATTTCATCATATAGGATTCCAATGATTGTCTGTGCATCAGCAGTCTCAATGGCAAAGACTTCAGGCCATTTTGTCAGATGGTCTTTAATGGTGAGGATATAGCATCTTCCTCGGCAAGTCACCAGTAGGGGTCCAATGATATCTATTCCAAGTCTCTGGAAGGCTTCAGCTGGGACTGGGATTGGCATTAATGGTGCTTTGTCAGTTGGCTTTTATCGGTATCTCTGGCAAGTATCACATTGTTGAATGTGAGTAAAAATTTGTTTCCTCATCTTGGGCCACCAGTATCTTTTCTTAATTCTTACAATGATAGCTCCAATTCCTTGGTGTGCATTCTGATCATAGTTGACTATAAGTATCTTTAGCATTTTATCTTCTCTTGGAACTCAGGTGTATCGATCTCTTTTTACTCTCCAAAGTTTGTCATTGCCTTCTTGAAATTTCTTGAAGTTTCTCTGGATAAATAGCTTGTGGGCTTGCTGGATTCCTTTCTTAAAGCTCCTATGATGCAGGCTCCAGATGAGAGTGAGGTGCAATTCTTGGTTCATTTGGGTGAGCAGGAAACAGCCTTCTCTTGTGGGGGCTTCTTCTCTTCTTGGGTTCATGGGATTCTTGATAAGGTGTTCACATTGGAGTTCTTGATGCCTTTCTTGTAGAGAATGGTGAACTGGTATTCTTGCAAAGACATGATCCATCTGGCAAAAATTCCTGAGGGCTCTGGCTTTTTGAATAGCCATTAGAGGGCTTGATGGTCTGTAATGAGGGCAAATCTCTTCCCTAAGAGATAGTGTCTAAAGTGATCTACTGTCCATACTACTGCAAGGTATTCTAGTTTGGTAGTGCTGTAGTTTGCCTGAGTCTCATTTGTGGCCTTGCTAGTATACTCAATGATATATTCCTTCTTCTGGTCATCTTGCTGAGATAGAATTGATCCAAGTCCAAGGGCAGAGACATTAGTTATCAAGATGAATGATTTGTCAAAATTTGGTCATACCAGGATAGAAGCTTCTGTAAGTGCCTTCTTGAGTAGATCAAATGACTTTTGCTGATTCTCTTTTCAGTAGAATGGTTGGTCTTCTTGGAGATATCTTGGAGTGGTGCTGCTTTGTCTGAAAACCTTGGGATGAATCTCTAGTAATAGGATGCCAATATGAGAAAGAATAGAGTCTCCTTTGCTAAGGTAGGAACTGGGTAGTTCTTGACTTTCTCCACCTTGCACAGGTCAGCATGTGTGCCTTAAGCTGAGACAACATATTCCAGGTATTCGACTTGGTATTTCCCAAAGAAGCATTTCTTAGTATTGAGTCTGAGTCCTGAGCTTCAGATGGTATTAAACACTTCATGGAGGTCTTGTAAGTGCTGCTCAAATGTTTTGGAGTAGATAATTACATCATCTATATAGACTAGCACATTCCTTTCAATGAGGTCTCAGTAGATATGATTCATTATTCTTTAGAATGAGACTGGTGCATTGCAGAGTCCAAATGGCATCCAGAGATATTCATACTGTCCTCATCTAGTGATGAAGGCTGTTTTGCAGATGTCTTTCTTGGCAATGAGTATTACTTGAAATCCTTGGAACTCATCTGTGGTAGTCATATACTTGGCTTTTCCAAGGGTATTGAGAAGGTCATCTATTCTTGGCAGTGGATAGGCATCTTCTGTGGTGACTTTGTGGAGCTTTCTGAAATCCACAACTAATCTCTATCCTCCTTTCTTTGGTACAATAATTGCTGATGAGGCCCAGGGGCTTGATGAGGGTCTGATAACTCTATTTCATAGAATTTCTTCTATATATTATTATTCAAACTCGATCAGATGGTGTGGTGTTTGATAGAGGCACTATTGGATAGGTTTCACATTTCCAGTATGTATAGGGTATTCTCTGTATTGATATGGTGGGAAGTTATTATATATAGTGATAAATATATCTTTGTATTCCTCTATTAACTCCTATATCTGTTATTGCTGAATTTTGGTTAGAGTTGTCTTGATGTCAACAGCTTTGATTGCTGAGTCTTCCTCTCTGGTACTGTCAGTCTCACCAAAGAGGGCTTGCCATTTCCCAGAAACTCAAAGACTTCTTCCTCATAGTTATCTATCAGTGGTTCAAAATATCCCAGTATTGTTCCTTTGGGGATGGTGGTCACCTTGAAGCCCATGTTTCTAATAGGGATGTGGATTGGTGATATCTGGTCATAGATTCACTCTTCTGCCAGGAGTAGGTGATATCTTTCTCAAAGCTCCATTGATGGTGCAAATATCAAGTTATCAGCTTCTGCTGGAAGGTGTACATTAAGGCCTCTTTGCTGGTAAGGTTGCAGGGTAATGTCTTCTCTTGCTCAGATGGAGTGGCAGATATAGGGTCTCATTTGTCTAAACTGAGCTACTCTTGCTATATGAACTTTGATGGGTAATTCCTGGTAGTCTCTATTGGTACTTCCAAAGCCTCTTTGTCCTCTCTTGGTGTTGTCCAATTGCTTCACCTCTTGGATGGTAGGTTGAGAAGTCTTGATGAAAAGTATCTGACAGATAGCTTCCAGGGGGTTGAAGTTTTGGTGGATTCTTCCATTATTGTGGATGATGACCTTGAGGGGGTCTCGGTAGTCTTGATCAATGACTTCTCCTTCTACAGTAATTACTTTTGCTACTAAAGATGATCTTAATGCCAGTTGATCATAGAGTCCTGGTGGTATGGCAAGTGCAATTTGGAGGTCAAAGGTCCTGATACTTCTGGGTCGGATTACTGCTTGATAGGGAAGACAGAGGTCATATTCAACTGATCCTTCTATTTGTGCAAGAGGAGGCTGGGCCCATGGTGAGAGTAGCTTGACTTGGATGACTGGCTGAGTTTTGAGAAATGGTACTCCAGCAGCTACAATTGTAGGTGAGAACTCCATTTGCTCTGGCTTGAAAAATGGCCAGTGTGCACCTGTCTTTGTGTTCCTTGTGTAATTGAATCCAGTTCTTTCAAGTGGGTCTAGAGCTTCCATGAGGGTGAAGGCAAGATTGACTCCTTGATTTCCTTCATGTGGATGGCAGTACCAATGGATGATAGCTAGAATTTCCAATGGTAGGTCCCAGATGGTGGTCTTGTTCTCTGCTTTGCAGTTTCCTTCATGATTGATCTCTTTGTATTTTCTGTAGGCCCAGCAGATTCAGAGTTCTTATAGGGTGAGATTTTTCCTCTTGACTTGGCTCTTGTGGATGTCTTCACTAAGATGAACACTTTGATGTTCATACCAGTAACAGGTGAAAGTCTTTCCACAATCACAGTGCCCCTTCTTAACAAACCCTTCATTTCACTCCTTGACTTTCTTACTGGTGGGGTACCTCTTCTGGTACTTGTCATAGGTGGGCAGGGTAATCTGTAGAGTTTAGTGATGGTGTAGGAACTGTTGCTATCTTTTTTGATTGTGAGGGTCTCCACAGGTTGTCAGGAAAGAACCTTTTGTTGTTTCTGATAAGTCTTCTTGAAGGTCTTTGGAGTAGCTCAAATGGGGATCAGTACTCATCTCTATTTATCTCTATCTTCAATTGTTGGCATTGGGACCTTCTTGATGTTCTGGATTTGGCAGTTGCTACAATCATCTCTCAGTAAGTAGAAGTGGTTGAAATGCTCACATTTGCCTAGGTGGAAGGCTCATATGATTTGATTCTCTACCAATGGAGGTGGTGGCTGTGTGGATGGTCCTGCAAACTCACATGCTGCTCTTTCATTATTGCTTCCATCAATTCTTGATTGTAGGCCCTCAATGTCAATGACTCCAATAAAGAGTTCTTCTGGTCCACTAACTTGATCTCTAGGGACATCAAAGTCACTTCTCATTTCTTGTAGAAAATTTGCTTCACTCTCATCCTCATTCTCAGTAGTGGTAGGTATTTCACCATGTCCTTGCCATTCTGTCTCAGAGGCTTGACTTGCTTTCTTTGATGATCCTCTTGATTCAATGGATACCTTGTGCTTTTGTCCATAAATGAGAAAGACTAGGAGTTACCTTCTGATATCCACATTGGCTCCAGCTCAGTGCATCCAATCTGTTTCTAAGATCAGGTCATAGGAGGTTGCCAGGGTCACAACAGCTTGGGGAACATTGAGGCAGGCTTTTCCTACTTAAATGGAGATATCTTGTACAAGTCCTAGGGGGGTAGATGCTGATCTATCTGCCATGATGACTCTTGCTTTGGTTCCTTCATCAATTCCCCAACTAATTCTTTCCAGCATTCTCTGGGTGATGATGCAGACTACTGCTCCAGTGTCAATAAGAATTCAGGCATTTTCTCTATGTACTTTTCCACTTGCTAGCCTTGTAGATTGATGTTCTTAACACTGATTTTCATGCACTGTGTAGATAGTGCTGGGCTCTTGTATATGTGGTCCTTGGACAGGAAGTCTCTTAGTATCCTCCTTGGCTTCCTTCAGGAATTTTTGCCTAACTTCTAGTGCATTTTTGAGGACTTACTTGACTGTAAGGCCTGCATCTTGAGTGCAGATTTGTTCCCAGAGGGTGGCTGCTTCATGGGGTCTACTGCTCCTTCTGTGTCTGGGTTCTGGGCAGGGTTTCTTATTCTTGGTGGGCAACTCATCAGCCAAAGATTCTGCACCCATATCTTCATCTTCCTCAAAGTGGTACTCAGGGTTGTCCTGGATGGTCCTGCTTCTGTTTTGGAGGTATCTCTTCTAACTCTCTTATTCTTCTCTTGTGGGGTGTCTGAGAAGGAATGGCTATGTCTTGAATGCTTGCCTGTTGACACTGTTACTGGCAATGGTGGTAGAAGTGGGGTCTTTGGGGGTCTTCCTCATCCTCTGGTCTGTGCAGGTGCTGCTTTCCAGATTATCTTAGAGGGATAGGCTTCATAATATGAGGGGGTGTTTCCTTGATCTCAGAGTCAGGCTGTTTCTTCTTCCATTTGGCAGATCTCTTCATCCATTTGAATGAGATTGACATTTCTGTCATTGGACTGAGTAGCTTGCTTCCTTGGGCAGTTTCTCTGAATATGGCCTTGATTTCCACAATAGAAACAGGTAGGGGCATGGGGACCTGTGGTAGCTGAACCTACAGTTGCAGCTGAGGGTGCCTGAGAAGAACTTCTATTGTCCTGTTATCAGTAGTCTGGCCTGTTGTCATGATGGTAATCTTGTTGTCTTCCTCCTTTATTCTTCAGCTATGCTACCACAATGGCTAAGTCCTTCATCTGTTTGGTAAGCATGGTCATTGGGTCTTCCTGGACTCTTGGTGGCTGCTGCTGTGGCTGTTGACTAAATTGGGCTGGAGTTGAAGGTGGTCTGTTCTTGCAGTTGGCCAACCGGGCTCTGAGGAATATATTCTCTTATTCTGCTGTAGTTCCTTGGGATCTTGGGGCTTTGGCTCCAGCAGGTTCATGATGAACTTGTACTTACTGGGCTGGTCTATAGTCTGCTTCCCAACATCCTTGTGCTCCAGCAACTTGCTGCTCAATGCTTTGATATCCCATTCTAATAATTTGCCTTCTGAGCTCTGGGTATAGGCCATTGAGGAAGGTAGTTGAAGCCAGTGCCAATTGGACTGCAGGCTGCAAGTTTGTCTTGATCATCTGTGCTTGGATCTGATAGTAGAAACTCTTTGGGGTTTCATTGATAACTTGGGTCATGTAGGTCAGAGCTTCTTGTGCTTCTTATTAGCATTTAAGGCCATTGAACTGGGCTCAGAGCCAGCCTCTGTAGATGGTATATCTTTGAGCATGATGTCTATATGCTACTAGATAAGCTTCTTGTTCAGCCCTATGGATTTCTCCTCTATTATGTCTGGCTTTATTGTATCTTTGGAGGGCTGGGCCTCTCAAAAGTGACTCCACAATGCTGAGTTTTCTTTCTGCATCCCATCACTTGGCTACTGCTTGAACTTCAATTTCTCCAATAAACTCCTCAATGTCTTCATTGTCTGTACCATAGAACTTCTATAGGTAACTCATGTCTGGCTTATCTTTGCTATTTTCACTGTCTGATTCTGGGTCAGGGGTAGCATTCCTTGGTGGTCCTTGTAGGAGTGGTGAAGGTGCTCACTATATAGAAGGTATAGGCAGAGGGCAGTGTCTTAGTGGTATAGGAGATCTAGCTCTTCTGATCAATACTGGAGTAGGGATTCTCAATAGTGGTGGGAGTCCTCGGGTAGACTGATGGTGATTATTGAATACTGGGGCACTAGGAGGGCTGGTACTCCTTGTTTCTTAAGGATAATGCTGAGGGATAAGTGACCAAGGTGCAGGGGCTCAGGTAATTGAAAGTGCTAGAGGGCTAATATAACTGGTATTGAACTTGTCTGCCCCTTGCTGTTGTAAAGTAGTGAGGTCCTGTTTGCCTTGCTGGAAGTCTGTGTAGCTATCTGAGTGATGGTGGTATAGATTGAACTTGTCTCTTGAGTTGTAAGAGTGGTAGTCTTCCTCTCCTTCTGATGGTTCAAAATAGACTCAGTCTAGTGGAGTAGCTTGGTTAATGGCTGTAGTGATGTAGTCATTCCTGTCTAAGTTCTTCCTATAAATTATGGTCTGGTATTCTTCAGAAAGGTCTTCTTCTAAGTCTTGGATCTGGAGGGGTTCTGGTTCTCCTCTGAGGCATCTCCTTTCTCTTGAGGTTAAACCATAGTCTGGGTCACTTCTTTCCTCTAATTCAGTTTTCCAGCTGTTACTTCTGAATAGAGATCTGGCTGCTGTCCTGATAATGAAATGTACTTTCTTTTCTGCTGAAGAGAGCTGTTGCTGGCCCTGGTCTTGTTGTTGAGTAGGTCCTCCTGAATTCTTCACTGTAGCTACTGGGTTCTTGAGCCAAAAGGTCAAGTCTTTAAAAAACTATTCCCAGTTGAGCCCCCAAAATGTGGCATGCATTTTGTATAAACTAATTGCTTCTGCATGGCTCATTGTGCCACTTGTGAAGCACAGTCTTGAAATAATGAATTAAAGATATTGTTCATGGTCGATGATGAGTCAGTGGTCACATAATGGATTATTCGATTTGTCATCAAAGTATGGGTATTCAGGTTGATGTTGGGAATTTGAATATGATGGCTCAATTATTTAGTAGTCGATAGGCTTTTCTGGCAGTTACTTGAATAGTGCATTGCTTGTATGCATGGCAGGATAGTTATTCTTTTATCCTTTAGCAGGTGAGCAGTGATCAGAATCCAAATATGGGTAACAGTCAATCAATATGTGTGGGAGTGATTAATGTGGCAGTGGACTTTCAAAACTTGAATAAGCAGTCTGAATGGGTTTATTAATGTGGCATGTGAGTGGTTGGTAGATCGTCGAACAATGTGGGGGCAGCAGTGATCTTTAAACTAAATGGCTCATAATGGAGAGCAAGAATCATTCTAGTTTCTGGCAGATCTTTGTCTGAAATGCATGGCAGTCCTTGGCAGTGATTTCCTTAGTGGCTTCCTTAGTGGCTGGTGATTCTTAACTTGGTGGCAGTTCTTGACAGTTTTTCTGGCAGCAGTTTTGAATTAAGCAGGGTGGTTGGTTTCTTAATGGCAGCAAGAGAAATTCTTTAACTCAAACTTCCAAGTGATCAATTGCTCCAGGTTGTTATCTTATTCTTAGAATTCCAGTCTCTTGTAGTCTTTTCCCAAAGTTTCTCAAAAACTTAAGTTGATATTACAAATCAATTGACTGAGGGTTTATTCACTACAGTTTGAGGGATATTTATACAGAGTTGTGTATGGATTTTGCTAAGTATATGGCTAAGTAATTGGTAATTCCCTACTCTTGAATTAGCACAGATTTGGAAGTCAAGTGACTAACTAGTAGAATAAGGCTAATTCTTTATTGTAACAAAAAAGGCTAGTTAAAGTGCAGTCACTGTTTGTACAACTAACTAACTAGATCAAATTTGGCTAATAGAACTGTCACTGTTTAACCTGAAGTTCAGTATGACTGGGATTATATCTTCTTCTTCTTCTTCCTCATTTTCTTCAGGGTGTCTGGCCAAATCATTTTCTACAACTTCCACCAGTAAGCTGACTTCAGTTGGGAGTTCTAAGAGTATTGAAGAGGTGTCTGCATATCTTTCCAAGAGGTTGTTGTAGTCCTTTTCCCACAAAGCAAATGGATCACTGCTATTTCCTTAGTCTTGAGGAGTGATGTCAGCAGTGATGATGTCACTGCTGATGATGTCATCATTAGTGAAAGGCATAAAGTACTCCTGCTACTCTTGTGGTCTCCAGTCTATGAGGTTTTCTTCCACAAAATAAGGGACATCTGTGGGGTTCTGTGGGGCATGAATCCTCAGAGAAGGGTCTTGGAACAGAGCAATCAATTCTCAGATAAACTGGTCTGGATTATCTTCTAGAAGGGGGTTCCAGAGATCTTGCACTTCTTCACTCTTAACTGAAATGGTAGATTGGGCCTCTTCTGCTATTATTTCTTCTAAGTGGTCTACCTGGCAGCTTAATAACTCTTGAATGTCTGAGGTCTTGACATACTGAAGGTTTGGAATGGCCCAAAGAACATATCTGAAGATTTGATGGACTCTTCTAGCCAATTGCTACTCATATCTGTCCATGCATGTAATATCTGCAATTTCTTGATGGCTGGTCTCTAGGAATTCTTGGTGGAGGTTATGTCCCATCTCATACTCTTGCCACATGAGAAGACATTGAGTGGCCATTGAGATTCTTGTTTCTATTTGGCAGTGGTTCAGAGTATAGTGATAGGGGTCTCTTATGTAGAGATTTAGACTGGGAATCCTTCTAGTGTGCAGTCTCATGGTCCTTTGGATATCATTGAACATCTGTTCTTGTACTGAGGGTCCAGAATGGCTCCTTGACCTTACTGTTTGGTGGGTAATGGCAGGCATTTTTATTTGTAGTGAGTCTTTTTAATTATGGATACTGTTATACCTCTCCTTGCTGCTCCTTTTTTATATTCTTGAAGGTCTTCTCCTTTGGTCCAGGGGTAGGGTCACCTGATTGTCAGTAGTATATCACTGAAGTCATTTTGAGTCATTATGAATTTCTGATGAAGATTATCTTAAGATCAAGATGAGTTATAGATGAGTCATGACTTGCAATTGGTGGCTTACAAAGTAATAGCAGTCTTCAGGTTCTGATATTACCAGGTTCAAAAGACATTGTCATACTATATATTAATCATAAATGAAATTCTATCTGCCAAATTCTATTTGTTGAATGTGAGATTAAATTAGTAAGCTCTTTTATATATATAATTTAGCTTACAATATTATAGTATTATCTTTATTTATTTATTTTACTTGAAATATCTGGTAAAGATTATTATACTTCTTC